>CAJQUW010010667.1:0-57698 GCA_907163375.1 Prostheceraeus crozeri
ATAGCTTCGGACATTCCAAATTCCGAGTTTCTGTAAGAAACCGACTTAGAAAATTTCATTGCTGATATCAGCTAAGGCGTCAGACTTAGAGGTTCGCCAGGAGATGGCCTTCGTCTCCAGGCCATAAAAGACTCCAAAACTTTAAAGGCTTGTAACTTTGCTTCTACAAGTCCGTTTGACTTGATTCAAAAAAGGTTCGGTCGCTATTGACCTGCCCTAAGTGATGGACTACTTATAAAATTTCATAAGTAGTGCTAAAAAGTTGAAAAATTTAAATTCACTAGTTTTGGAGGTTTTCTGGGGTTTTCGACCCTGCTGAAGTCAATGAAAGCATTTTTAATGATGTCTGAGCCAGTCTTCTCATGGTATAAGCGGCTTTTCACTGAAAGCGAGCAAGACACGGAGAGTTTTGCTGTAATATTCCACTGACAGGGTGTTCCTTCGGGACGGCGGACGATGCCGTAGTGATAAGTGTGGCAAGGGAATGTGTCATATTTGAGACCGTAACCGCTGGGACAACTCATGTCTCATGTTGGGCATTTGACACAGCTCTCAACGTAGCACTTTGAACGCCAATCGGTTGAGTCTTAGCTATCTTGTCATGGGTGGCCTCTAAACATCTCCATTGCAAAACGCTGGTGAATCAAGCTCTCTACGGCTTGCTATCAAGCTGCTAAAAGTCTGTCCACCTCTTACCAACTCTACAGGTTTTCATGTCTGAGCCAGCCTTCTCATGGTATAAGCGGCTTTTCACTGAAAGCGAGCAAGACACGGAGAGTTTTGCTGTAATATTCCACTGACAGGGTGTTCCTTCGGGACGGCGGACGATGCCGTAGTGATAAGTGTGGCAAGGGAATGTGTCATATTTGAGACCGTAACCGCTGGGACAACTCATGTCTCATGTTGGGCATTTGACACAGCTCTCAACGTAGCACTTTGAACGCCAATCGGTTGAGTCTTAGCTATCTTGTCATGGGTGGCCTCTAAACATCTCCATTGCAAAACGCTGATGAATCAAGCTCTCTACGGCTTGCTATCAAGCTGATCAAAGCAATAACTTGGGATGTTTCCTCAAGGTTTTCAAGTATGCTGAGTTCAAATCTGCTATCAGATTTCAAATTTAACTAAGTCTAAGGCAGCTTTGAGGGGTTAGATCCCAGCTACTGTTCACTACCTTTGACTCGACGTTGCTGTTACCACTTCGGGGCAGTGACAATGATGTCTTCAGCTGTAAATAGCGGGTATCGGGGAAGATCTCTCACTTCCCTAGTGATCAGTACAAGGCCTTCGGGCTGTCGACGGGATCGAGTGCCACTCACTACACTCAAATCTATCATTCCTCACTAAGTGTAAATTACTGACTATACATTTGTCCTGCTATCAGGTTGTTTTGACTTGCTATCTAGTTGAATAGTCTCTTGCTATCAAGAGATTCACCTCTGCTCATAAAGCACATCATCGCTGTAATACCTCCTTTGCTCGAGCGTTCCTTCGGGACGGCGGGTACTGCCGTAGAGGGATTGTGTTGCACGGGTTGTTCGTCGTTTGTTAGACCGAAACCTCTGAGCCGTTGCTCATGTTGGGCGTTCGACTTCATACTCAACGTGACGCTTTCTCTCACCAGGTCAGAGTACTTCAGCCATTCGACAAAGGTTAGTCTTTATGATATGGAGTAGAGTGAAATGTAATTCATTAGATGTCCCTTCAATGATTGCTCCCATGATAAACGTTGATGAGACAAATGAAATGATTCTCATCTTCCCTTTTCAATGATTGAAATCTACTAACACACTACCGTATAATCGTCCACTATGGGGCAAGACATGATAGAGCCTCCACGCGGTTTGCACTGGGCAGTCTTTAGACTGGCGAATACTATCATTAAGTTGAATCTGCTATCAGTCAACTTGAACGTTGCGTCGCATTAGAGGGTATATAAACCACTGCCTCTCATTTCATTTCATTTCAATCATGCAGACGCCGAACAGTCAAGTCAGCTCTCCTCGCGGACCGCAGTTAAGGCCGCGAAATTTATTTGAGGAGTTTGTCAGGCTAGAGGAGCAAGACAGAGTTTTTAATAATCTTGCTCGGATTGGCAATCCGATGACAGCAACTGCTGTCAATCCAACGGAATGGCGCTACATTCCACTTTTTAGCCATGTACCAGTTAGTGTGGAAGTCGACAGTGCTACCAAAGAGAGAGTCAAAGACTCTCTCAGTAGAATTGGTAGGGTGTAAGATGACGTTACTCCCGAGAACGAACCACCGGCTCTCTTAAGGGCCACCATGGGGCAAGACATGATAGAACCTCCACGCGGTTTGCCCTGGGCAGTCTTCGGACTGGCGAATACTATCATTAAGTTGAATCTGCTATCAGTCAACTTGAACGTTGCAAATGAAGTTCGGTGTAATACTTCCTTTCGACGGGCGTTCCTGTAAAGGGCGGCGGTGAAACCCGTAGCTATGTATACCGCAAGGGACATTCGGCAATGGTCAATCTTGTTAAACCTCTCTGCGTCATGTTTGCAAGTGATTGCCTCTGTCTCAACGTAGTATGCATTCGCGCCAGGGCGACATTTAGCCAACTGTCGAAGGTTGCCTAAAACTATCCATTGCATACGTTATGAGAACCATGAGTTCTACCTGTCTCTATCAATGAGATGAATTGATGAATGGAATGAAATGGGAGGACACTCACGCGCCACACGCAACATAACACACTTCTCTCTTCCGTAGTCTAACAAGCTCTTTACACATGGATCGCAGTCGATTGCTATCCCTGTATCAGAAGTGTAAGCTATCTTAATTTTATCTAACACTATTTCATCTACCATTATCATCCATATGAAATGTTATAAGAATTGCAAGTTAAACTAAGTGTGCTACTATTTCCAAATGAAAAAGTATACATGGTTAAATCATCCACTGAAGCCCCATTCAAGTAAGTCAGTATGAAAGCAAAGATAATATGAAATAAAAATTTATTATGGCATGTATTTCAAAAGGTCTTCATCGTCAATATCGTCCCAGAGTCTGGCTTCACATAGATTACAAAAACAGTTCACTTGCTTCAATCGTTCTTCTACCGCGAGCCTCACTTTGTCGATATACTCCCACTCCGCTATAGTTCGTGGCTGGGAGTTAGGGGTGTACCATTCCCATAATTGGTGGAGGAATTTGGTGCTGGCGATCTCCATCACTATTCGCGAGTGTCGTTAGAAAGTGTATCATGGTTTGTAAAAGTTTTACTGCAACACAGGTTGATGTATAGTTAGAAAAGTTTGATCATCAACGTTGTATTCGTAAGTCTAGTCAGAAACTTTATCATGTTGTACAAAAGTTTTATTGCAACACAGGTTGATGTATAGTTAGAAAGTTTGATCATCAACGTTTTATTTGTAAGTCTAGTCAGAAAGTGCATCATGGTTTGCAAAGTTAGTGTAGTCAAATAATTTTACTGTGACACCCGTTTGAGAAAGTAAAGTCTGATCATTGAAGTTGTATTCGTGAGTGTCGTTAGAAAGTGTATCATTGTTTGTAAAAGTTTTACTGCAACACAGGTTGATGTATAGTTAGAAAAGTTTGATCATGACGTTTTATGAAACACACATGTCATGAAATGTAAGCGTTAGTGTAGTCAAATAATTTACCGCGACGCACGTTTGTGAAAATAAAGTTTGATCATTGACGTTATATGACTGACCGAACTCATCACAGCACTAGAAAGTTTTAGAAGGTTTTATTTACTGCACAGTGTAGATTGTCTTGTAACTTACTTTCACAGTGTTAGAAAGTTTTATTGGAGACAGTTGCCAAATGTTTCCCTATTAGAAATTCAAACTTCATGACTGTTAGATTAGCTTCATCAGGTTTAGTAAAAGCAGTTTTCTACTGCAGTAAGACTGCGAGTTTAGAATGTTATATGAAAACAGTGTTCATCACAGCGCTAGAAAGTTTTACTGCGCTGTGTAGATTGTTTCACACAAGGTCTTATAGTCAGCGTTGAATGTTTTATAAAACCAGATGTTGTCACACACGTTGAGTGTATGAGAGCTAGTTCCATGACATTGAATCGCATGGATTGTAAAGTTCATAATCCAAGGCTAGGCTCCTGTACGGTTGGATTTAGGGTTTTATATTACATGCGTTAACCGTTCGTGTAGAATATGTGAAGCAGATGTTCGCTTAAATGCAAATGTTGAAATAAGTTTGTAAGAAATCTTTGACAGGTTGTTGTGAAACGTAGCGAACGTTGAAGAAATGTTTCTGCAGTCACACTCGTTAGCGTGCCAGCTTTACTAAATGTATTCTATTCTCCAATGAGGATTGTTGTCTAATGAGAATCAAGCCTTCCACAGTGAGAATCATTCCATCGTTGAATCATACAAGTGATGGACGCACATTCTCTCTTTGGGATATCATTTTCAAAGTGAATGGGCTATATTATGGTCAGCACAAGGATAACAAAATAGCCTCTCTCTCGATATACACTGAATCCATCCTATATATTCCAAAGCCACCCAACGTAGATGACATTATTGACTTCCTTAACGGGGGTGGTACGAAGCGCAAGTCGGAGAAGAATGCTACCTCCAAACGCAAATCAAAGAAGGAGAATTACTAGTCCTTTCCTAACTCTACCCTATGACAATTCGCTTATGTGCTTTGAGTGTCGTAGACGTGGTCTTATTAGATACATTTTACTTCTTCGTTGCCATCATATCATTTGCGTATTTTGTCGTGAAAAGCATCGATGTAATTCTTCATTTTGCAATATGTTATAGAACGCTTCCTTAGATGTGTAAATTTCCGTTTTAGACTTCTATCATCATTTTTATGGATTGTGAGGGTGAACCTGTACAGGAGCTCAGTGCTATTGCTATGAACAATTGGACATATCAGATTGTTAGTGTCTATCATCAACATGCCAACTGCGATCCCAATGTTGATCAATGGGCGAGAAAACACATTCATGGACTTAATCTGAAATATTTGCAAGACTATGGCTTTTCTTGTGAGAGTGCTCTTCTTATTGACTTTAAACGATGGTTAGCTGCTTTCAATGTTATACGCATCTTTTGTAATAATCCTGGTAAGGAGAGGAAAGTATTTCCCAATCTAATCATTGATGATATTTTGCTCCCGCCTTGGGATAGTAGAGTGAATCAACATTATCATGAAGTCACGAAACGTTTTAAGGATTTGTGTGTTCCTATTTTGTCTGTTCGTTGTAGTAGCTACGTTCATAACCAATGCTTCTTTCCTCCTTACCTCAACACTGCCAAAGTCCTGTATGGTTATCATTGCTCGCTGTATGATAGTTACCAGCTGTATCTATTTTATCTCTTTCAAACCATTGATTTATAATGCATGCTTGTTATAGTGATTCAATAAATGTTACTATGAGAAGAGTTGTTGTTTTCATGCAATGAATGGGTTAGATAAAGGGCGATCATGTCTTTCTCAAACGACTGTGGAACATTGATTTCCATGATGAAGATTTAAACAGTTAGATTCGATGACGAATAAGATTTACTAGTTTGCAAGTTAGACTAAGCGTTCTATTATTTGTAAATGAAAGATATAGTTTCAACAGTGTGTACGTTAGAAATAAAGTTTAATCTGTTTGTAAAATGAGATTGTAGGATTTACTAGTTTGCAAGTTAGACTAAGCGTTCTACTATTTGTAAATGAAAGATATAGTTTCAATAGTTTACAGATTACAAAATAAAGTTTCAATAGTGTTTATGTTAAAAATAAAGTTTAAGCTGTTTGTGTGTTAGAAATAGAATAAAGTTTCAACAGTTTGTCGATTAAAAATAAAGTTTCAACAGTGTGTACGTTAGAAATAAAGTTTTATCTGTTTGTAAATGAGATTGTAGGATTTACTAGTTTACAAGTTAAGAATAAAGTTTTATCTGCTTGTATGTCAGAAATGAAATAAAGTTTCACCAGTTTAAAAGTTAAGAATAAAGTTTCAATAGTGTGTATGTTAAGAATAAAGTTCTGTCTGTTTATATGTTAGAAATAAAATGAAGTTTCGCCAGTTTACAAGTTAAGAATAAATTTTATCTGCTTGTATGTTAGAAATGAAATAAAGTTTCACCAGTTTACAAGTTAAAAATAAAGTTTCAATAGTTTGCAAGTTAAAACTAATGTTTCAATAGTGCGTATGTTAAGAATAAAGTTTTATCTGTTTGTATGTTAGAAATAAAATGAAGTTCCACCAGTTTACAAGTTAAGAATAAAGTTTTATCTGCTTGTATGTTAGAAATGAAATAAAGTTTCACCAGTTTACAAGTTAAAAATAAAGTTTCAATAGTTTGCAAGTTAAAACTAATGTTTCAATAGTGCGTATGTTAAGAATAAAGTTTTATCTGTTTGTATGTTAGAAATAAAATGAAGTTTCACCAGTTTACAAGTTAAGAATAAAGTTTTATCTGCTTGTATGTTAGAATTAAAACAAAGTTTCACCAGTTTACAAGTTAAAAAATAAAGTTTCAATAGTGTGTACGTTAGAAATAAAGTTTCAATAGCGTGTATGTTAAGAATAAAGTTTTATCTGTTTGTATGTTAGAAATAAAATGAAGGTTCATCAGTTTACAAGCTAATAATAAAGTTTTATCTGTTTGTATGTTAGAAATAAAACAAAGTTTCAACCGTTAACAAGTTAAAAATAAAGTTTCAGATGAAAATAAAGTTTCAATAGTGTATATGATGGAAATAAAGTTTAAGCGCTTTGTGCGTTAGAAATAAAGTTTCAGCCGTTTACAAGTTAAAAATAAAGTTTCAACAGTGTGTACGTTAAGAATAAAGTTCTATCTGTTTATATGTTAGAAATAAGAATGAAGGTTCACCAGTTTACAAGTTAAGAATAAAGTTTTATCTGCTTGTATGTCAGAAATGAAATAAAGTTTCACCAGTTTAAAAGTTAAGAATAAAGTTTCAATAGTGTGTATGTTAAGAATAAAGTTTTATCTATTTGTAGGTTAGAATTAAAACAAAGTTTCAACCGTTTACAAGTTAAAAATAAAGTTTCAATAGTTAACACGTTAAAAATAAAGTTTCAATAGTGTATATGTTAAGAATAAAGTTCTATCTGTTTGTATGTTAGAAATAAAAATGAAGGTTCACCAGTTTACAAGTTAAGAATAAAGTTTTATCTGCTTGCATGTCAGAAATGAAATAAAGTTTCACCAGTTTAAAAGTTAAGAATAAAGTTTCAATAGTATGTATGTTGAGAATAAAGTTCTATCTGTTTATATGTTAGAAATAAAATGAAGTTTCGCCAGTTTACAAGTTAAGAATAAATTTTATCTGCTTGTATGTTAGAAATGAAATAAAGTTTCACCAGTTTACAAGTTAAAAAATAAAGTTTCAATAGTGTGTACGTTAGAAATAAAGTTTCAATAGTGTGTATGTTAAGAATAAAGTTTTATCTGTTTGTATGCTAGAAATAAAACAAAGTTTCAACCGTTAACAAGTTAAAAATAAAGTTTCAGATTAAAATAAAGTTTCAATAGTGTGTATGATGGAAATAAAGTTTAAGCGCTTTGCGCGTTAGAAATAAAGTTTCAGCCGTTTACAAGTTAAAAATAAAGTTTCAATAGTGTGTATGTTAAGAATAAAGTTCTATCTGTCTATATGTTAGAAATAAAATGAAGGTTCACCAGTTTACAAGTTAAGAATAAATTTTTATCTGCTTGTATGTTAGAATTAAAACAAAGTTTCACCAGTTTACAAGTTAAAAAATAAAGTTTCAATTGTGTGTACGTTAGAAATAAAGTTTCAATAGCGTGTATGTTAAGAATAAAGTTTTATCTGTTTGTATGTTAGAAATAAAATGAAGGTTCATCAGTTTACAAGTTAATAATAAAGTTTTATCTGTTTGTATGTTAGAAATAAAACAAAGTTTCAACCGTTAACAAGTTAAAAATAAAGTTTCAATAGTTTTCAAGTTAAAACTAATGTTTCAATAGTGCGTATGTTAAGAATAAAGTTTTATCTGTTTGTATGTTGGAAATAAAATGAAGCTTCGCCAGTTTACAAGTTAAGAATAAAGTTTTATCAGCTCGTATGTTAGAAATAAAATGAAGTTTCACCAGTTTACAAATTAAAAATAAAGTTTCAATAGTGTGCACGTTAGAAATAAAGTTTCAACCGTTTACAAGTTAAAAATAAAGTTTCAACAGTGTCTACGTTAGAAATAAAGTTTTATCTGTTTGTAAAGTACGATCGTAGGATTTACTAGTTTGCAAGTTAGACTCAGCATTCTACTAGTTGTAAATGAAAATATCGTTTCAACAGTTTACAGATTAAAATAAAGTTTCAATAGTGTGTATGATGGAAATAAAGTTTAAGCGCTTTGTGCGTTAGAAATAAAGTTTCAGCCGTTTACAAGTTAAAAATAAAGTTTCAACAGTGTGCACGTTAGAAATAAAGTTTCAACAGTTTACAAGTTGAAAAATAAAGTTTCAACAGTGTGTACGTTAGAAATAAATGAAAGTAAGAACTTCATCGTATGAGTATTCAAAGCATGTTTTGTAAATCAAATGTGTATAGTCCTGACATGATAGAATCGTGTTAGAAATAAAGTTTCAGCCGTTTACAAGTTAAAAATAAAGTTTCAACAGTGTGTACGTTAGAAATAAAGTTTTAGCTGTTTATATGTTAGAAACAAAATAAAGTTTCAACAGTTTACAAGTTGAAAAATAAAGTTTCAACAGTGTGTACGTTAGAAATAAATGAAAGAAAAGAACTTCATCGTATGAGTATTCAAATCATGTTTTGTAAATCAAATGTTTGTAGTCCTGACATGATAGAATCACGCTTGACAAATGCGTTTGTCAAGTTCATTTGATTCTATCATGTCAGGACTATACACATTTGATTTACAAAACATGCTTTGAATACTCATACGATGAAGTTCTTTTCTTTCATTTATTTCTAACGTACACACTGTTGAAACTTTATTTTTCAACTTGTAAACTGTTGAAACTTTATTTCTAACGTGCACACTGTTGAAACTTTATTTTTAACTTGTAAACGGCTGAAACTTTATTTCTAACGCACAAAGCGCTTAAACTTTATTTCCATCATACACACTATTGAAACTTTATTTTAATCTGTAAACTGTTGAAACGATATTTTCATTTACAACTAGTAGAATGCTGAGTCTAACTTGCAAACTAGTAAATCCTACGATCGTACTTTACAAACAGATAAAACTTTATTTCTAACGTAGACACTGTTGAAACTTTATTTTTAACTTGTAAACGGTTGAAACTTTATTTCTAACGTGCACACTATTGAAACTTTATTTTTAATTTGTAAACTGGTGAAACTTCATTTTATTTCTAACATACAAGCAGATAAAACTTTATTCTTAACTTGTAAACTGGCGAAGCTTCATTTTATTTCCAACATACAAACAGATAAAACTTTATTCTTAACATACGCACTATTGAAACATTAGTTTTAACTTGAAAACTATTGAAACTTTATTTTTAACTTGTTAACGGTTGAAACTTTGTTTTATTTCTAACATACAAACAGATAAAACTTTATTATTAACTTGTAAACTGATGAACCTTCATTTTATTTCTAACATACAAACAGATAAAACTTTATTCTTAACATACACGCTATTGAAACTTTATTTCTAACGTACACACAATTGAAACTTTATTTTTTAACTTGTAAACTGGTGAAACTTTGTTTTAATTCTAACATACAAGCAGATAAAAATTTATTCTTAACTTGTAAACTGGTGAACCTTCATTTTATTTCTAACATATAGACAGATAGAACTTTATTCTTAACATACACACTATTGAAACTTTATTTTTAACTTGTAAACGGCTGAAACTTTATTTCTAACGCGCAAAGCGCTTAAACTTTATTTCCATCATACACACTATTGAAACTTTATTTTAATCTGAAACTTTATTTTTAACTTGTTAACGGTTGAAACTTTGTTTTATTTCTAGCATACAAACAGATAAAACTTTATTCTTAACATACACACTATTGAAACTTTATTTCTAACGTACACACTATTGAAACTTTATTTTTTAACTTGTAAACTGGTGAAACTTTATTTCATTTCTGACATGCAAGCAGATAAAACTTTATTCTTAACTTGTAAACTGGTGAACCTTCATTTTTATTTCTAACATACAAACAGATAGAACTTTATTCTTAACATATACACTATTGAAACTTTATTTTTAACGTGTTAACTATTGAAACTTTATTTTTAACTTGTAAACGGTTGAAACTTTGTTTTAATTCTAACCTACAAATAGATAAAACTTTATTCTTAACATACACACTATTGAAACTTTATTCTTAACTTTTAAACTGGTGAAACTTTATTTCATTTCTGACATACAAGCAGATAAAACTTTATTCTTAACTTGTAAACTGGTGAACCTTCATTCTTATTTCTAACATATAAACAGATAGAACTTTATTCTTAACGTACACACTGTTGAAACTTTATTTTTAACTTGTAAACGGCTGAAACTTTATTTCTAACGCACAAAGCGCTTAAACTTTATTTCCATCATATACACTATTGAAACTTTATTTTCATCTGAAACTTTATTTTTAACTTGTTAACGGTTGAAACTTTGTTTTATTTCTAACATACAAACAGAAAAAAAACTTAATTATTAGCTTGTAAACTGATGAACCTTCATTTTATTTCTAACATACAAACAGATAAAACTTTATTCTTAACATACACGCTATTGAAACTTTATTTCTAACGTACACACAATTGAAACTTTATTTTTTAACTTGTAAACTGGTGAAACTTTGTTTTAATTCTAACATACAAGCAGATAAAACTTTATTCTTAACTTGTAAACTGGTGGAACTTCATTTTATTTCTAACATACAAACAGATAAAACTTTATTCTTAACATACGCACTATTGAAACATTAGTTTTAACTTGCAAACTATTGAAACTTTATTTTTAACTTGTAAACTGGTGAAACTTTATTTCATTTCTAACATACAAGCAGATAAAACTTTATTCTTAACTTGTAAACTGGCGAAACTTCATTTTATTTCTAACATATAAACAGACAGAACTTTATTCTTAACATACACACTATTGAAACTTTATTCTTAACTTTTAAACTGGTGAAACTTTATTTCATTTCTGACATACAAGCAGATAAAACTTTATTCTTAACTTGTAAACTAGTAAATCCTACAATCTCATTTACAAACAGATAAAACTTTATTTCTAACGTACACACTGTTGAAACTTTATTTTTAATCGACAAACTGTTGAAACTTTATTCTATTTCTAACACACAAACAGCTTAAACTTTATTTTTAACATAAACACTATTGAAACTTTATTTTGTAATCTGTAAACTATTGAAACTATATCTTTCATTTACAAATAGTAGAACGCTTAGTCTAACTTGCAAACTAGTAAATCCTACAATCTCATTTTACAAACAGATTAAACTTTATTTCTAACGTACACACTGTTGAAACTATATCTTTCATTTACAAATAATAGAACGCTTAGTCTAACTTGCAAACTAGTAAATCTTATTCGTCATCGAATCTAACTGTTTAAATCTTCATCATGGAAATCAATGTTCCACAGTCGTTTGAGAAAGACATGATCGCCCTTTATCTAACCCATTCATTGCATGAAAACAACAACTCTTCTCATAGTAACATTTATTGAATCACTATAACAAGCATGCATTATAAATCAATGGTTTGAAAGAGATAAAATAGATACAGCTGGTAACTATCATACAGCGAGCAATGATAACCATACAGGACTTTGGCAGTGTTGAGGTAAGGAGGAAAGAAGCATTGGTTATGAACGTAGCTACTACAACGAACAGACAAAATAGGAACACACAAATCCTTAAAACGTTTCGTGACTTCATGATAATGTTGATTCACTCTACTATCCCAAGGCGGGAGCAAAATATCATCAATGATTAGATTGGGAAATACTTTCCTCTCCTTACCAGGATTATTACAAAAGATGCGTATAACATTGAAAGCAGCTAACCATCGTTTAAAGTCAATAAGAAGAGCACTCTCACAAGAAAAGCCATAGTCTTGCAAATATTTCAGATTAAGTCCATGAATGTGTTTTCTCGCCCATTGATCAACATTGGGATCGCAGTTGGCATGTTGATGATAGACACTAACAATCTGATATGTCCAATTGTTCATAGCAATAGCACTGAGCTCCTGTACAGGTTCACCCTCACAATCCATAAAAATGATGATAGAAGTCTAAAACGGAAATTTACACATCTAAGGAAGCGTTCTATAACATATTGCAAAATGAAGAATTACATCGATGCTTTTCACGACAAAATACGCAAATGATATGATGGCAACGAAGAAGTAAAATGTATCTAATAAGACCACGTCTACGACACTCAAAGCACATAAGCGAATTGTCATAGGGTAGAGTTAGGAAAGGACTAGTAATTCTCCTTCTTTGATTTGCGTTTGGAGGTAGCATTCTTCTCCGACTTGCGCTTCGTACCACCCCCGTTAAGGAAGTCAATAATGTCATCTACGTTGGGTGGCTTTGGAATATATAGGATGGATTCAGTGTATATCGAGAGAGAGGCTATTTTGTTATCCTTGTGCTGACCATAATATAGCCCATTCACTTTGAAAATGATATCCCAAAGAGAGAATGTGCGTCCATCACTTGTATGATTCAACGATGGAATGATTCTCACTGTGGAAGGCTTGATTCTCATTAGACAACAATCCTCATTGGAGAATAGAATACATTTAGTAAAGCTGGCACGCTAACGAGTGTGACTGCAGAAACATTTCTTCAACGTTCGCTACGTTTCACAACAACCTGTCAAAGATTTCTTACAAACTTATTTCAACATTTGCATTTAAGCGAACATCTGCTTCACATATTCTACACGAACGGTTAACGCATGTAATATAAAACCCTAAATCCAACCGTACAGGAGCCTAGCCTTGGATTATGAACTTTACAATCCATGCGATTCAATGTCATGGAACTAGCTCTCATACACTCAACGTGTGTGGCAACATCTGGTTTTATAAAACATTCAACGCTGACTATAAGACCTTGTGTGAAACAATCTACACAGCGCAGTAAAACTTTCTAGCGCTGTGATGAACACTGTTTTCATATAACATTCTAAACTCGCAGTCTTACTGCAGTAGAAAACTGCTTTTACTAAACCTGATGAAGCTAATCTAACAGTCATGAAGTTTGAATTTCTAATAGGGAAACATTTGGCAACTGTCTCCAATAAAACTTTCTAACACTGTGAAAGTAAGTTACAAGACAATCTACACTGTGCAGTAAATAAAACCTTCTAAAACTTTCTAGTGCTGTGATGAGTTCGGTCAGTCATATAACGTCAATGATCAAACTTTATTTTCACAAACGTGCGTCGCGGTAAATTATTTGACTACACTAACGCTTACATTTCATGACATGTGTGTTTCATAAAACGTCATGATCAAACTTTTCTAACTATACATCAACCTGTGTTGCAGTAAAACTTTTACAAACAATGATACACTTTCTAACGACACTCACGAATACAACTTCAATGATCAGACTTTACTTTCTCAAACGGGTGTCACAGTAAAATTATTTGACTACACTAACTTTGCAAACCATGATGCACTTTCTGACTAGACTTACAAATAAAACGTTGATGATCAAACTTTCTAACTATACATCAACCTGTATTGCAATAAAACTTTTGTACAACATGATAAAGTTTCTGACTAGACTTACGAATACAACGTTGATGATCAAACTTTTCTAACTATACATCAACCTGTGTTGCAGTAAAACTTTTACAAACCATGATACACTTTCTAACGACACTCGCGAATAGTGATGGAGATCGCCAGCATCAAATTCCTCCACCAATTATGGGAATGGTACACCCCTAACTCCCAGCCACGAACTATAGCGGAGTGGGAGTACATCGACAAAGTGAGGCTCGCGGTAGAAGAACGATTGAAGCAAGTGAACTGTTTTTGTGATCTATGTGAAGCCAGACTCTGGGACGATATTGACGATGAAGACCTTTTGAAATACATGCCATAATAAATTTTTATTTCATATTATCTTTGCTTTCATACTGACTTACTTGAATGGGGCTTCAGTGGATGATTTAACCATGTATACTTTTTCATTTGGAAATAGTAGCACACTTAGTTTAACTTGCAATTCTTATAACATTTCATATGGATGATAATGGTAGATGAAATAGTGTTAGATAAAATTAAGATAGCTTACACTTCTGATACAGGGATAGCAATCGACTGCGATCCATGTGTAAAGAGCTTGTTAGACTACGGAAGAGAGAAGTGTGTTATGTTGCGTGTGGCGCGTGAGTGTCCTCCCATTTCATTCCATTCATCAATTCATCTCATTGATAGAGACAGGTAGAAATCATGGTTCTCATAACGTATGCAATGGATAGTTTTAGGCAACCTTCGACAGTTGGCTAAATGTCGCCCTGGCGCGAATGCATACTACGTTGAGACAGAGGCAATCACTTGCAAACATGACGCAGAGAGGTTTAACAAGATTGACCATTGCCGAATGCCCCTTGCGGTATGCATAGCTACGGGTTTCACCGCCGCCCTTTACAGGAACGCCCGTCGAAAGGAAGTATTACACCGAACTTCATTTGCAACGTTCAAGTTGACTGATAGCAGATTCAACTTAATGATAGTATTCGCCAGTCCGAAGACTGCCCAGGGCAAACCGCGAGGAGGTTCTATCATGTCTTGCCCCATGGTGGCCCTTAAGAGAGCCGGTGGTTCGTTCTCGGGAGTAACGTCATCTTACACCCTACCAATTCTGCTGAGAGAGTCTTTGACTCTCTCTTTGGTAGCAGTGTCGACTTCCACACTAATTGGCACATGGCTAAAAAGTGGAATGTAGCGCCATTCCGTTGGATTGACAACAGTTGCTGTCATCGGATTGCCAATCCGAGCAAGATTATTGTGGACTCTGTCTTGCTCCTCTAGCCTGACAAACTCCTCAAATAAATTTCGCGGCCTTAACTGCGGTCCGCGAGGAGAGCTGACTTGACTGTTCGGCGTCTGCATGATTGAAATGAAATGAAATGAGAGGCAGTGGTTTATATACCCTCTAACACGACGCAACGTTCAAGTTGACTGATAGCAGATTCAACTTAATGATAGTATTCGCCAGTCTAAAGACTGCCCAGGGCAAACCGCGTGGAGGCTCTATCATGTCTTGACCCATAGTGGACGATTATACGGTAGTGTGTTAGTAGATTTCAATCATTGAAAAGGGAAAATGAGAATCATTTCATTTGTCTCATCAACGTTTATCATGGGAGCAATCATTGAAGGGACATCTAATGAATTACATTTCACTCTACTCCATATCATAAAGACTAACCTTTGTCGAATGGCTGAAGTACTCTGACCTGGTGAGAGAAAGCGTCACGTTGAGTATGAAGTCGAACGCTCAACATGAGCAACGGCTCAGAGGTTTCGGTCTAACAAACGACGAACAACCCGTGCAACACAATCCCTCTACGGCAGTACCCGCCGTCCCGAAGGAACGCTCGAGCAAAGGAGGTATTACAGCGATGATGTGCTTTATGAGCAGAGGTGAATCTCTTGATAGCAAGAGACTATTCAACTAGATAGCAAGTCAAAACAACCTGATAGCAGGACAAATGTATAGTCAGTAATTTACACTTAGTGAGGAATGATAGATTTGAGTGTAGTGAGTGGCACTCGATCCCGTCGACAGCCCGAAGGCCTTGTACTGATCACTAGGGAAGTGAGAGATCTTCCCCGATACCCGCTATTTACAGCTGAAGACATCATTGTCACTGCCCCGAAGTGGTAACAGCAACGTCGAGTCAAAGGTAGTGAACAGTAGCTGGGATCTAACCCCTCAAAGCTGCCTTAGACTTAGTTAAATTTGAAATCTGATAGCAGATTTGAACTCAGCATACTTGAAAACCTTGAGGAAACATCCCAAGTTATTGCTTTGATCAGCTTGATAGCAAGCCGTAGAGAGCTTGATTCATCAGCGTTTTGCAATGGAGATGTTTAGAGGCCACCCATGACAAGATAGCTAAGACTCAACCGATTGGCGTTCAAAGTGCTACGTTGAGAGCTGTGTCAAATGCCCAACATGAGACATGAGTTGTCCCAGCGGTTACGGTCTCAAATATGACACATTCCCTTGCCACACTTATCACTACGGCATCGTCCGCCGTCCCGAAGGAACACCCTGTCAGTGGAATATTACAGCAAAACTCTCCGTGTCTTGCTCGCTTTCAGTAAAAAGTCGCTTATACCATGAGAAGGCTGGCTCAGACATCTTTAAAAAATGCTTTCATTGACTTCAGCAGGGTCGAAAACCCCAGAAAACCTCCAAAACTAGTGAATTTAAATTTTTCAATTTTTTAGCACTACTTATGAAATTTTATAAGTAGTCCATCACTTAGGGCAGGTCAATAGCGACCGAACCTTTTTTGAATCAAGTCAAACGGACTTGTAGAAGCAAAGTTACAAGCCTTTAAAGTTTTGGAGTCTTTTATGGCCTGGAGACGAAGGCCATCTCCTGGCTAACCTCTAAGTCTGACGCCTTAGCTGATATCAGCAATGAAATTTTCTAAGTCGGTTTCTTTCAGAAACTCGGAATTTGGAATGTCCGAAGCTATCATCGGAGCTCAGAGAGACGACCTACCTCTGACAATCGTTCTCCTCTAAATGACAAGTCTCTGTCGGTTCCCAGCTTATATAGTGTGTGGCGATCAGCTGATGACGTAATACCCATCATCCAAACACTAAAAACCCGTCTATCACCGGTTCTAGTGCTCCGATTGAGCTGGAAATACACCATTTCCATGTAGAATTTGACGCTGAATCCGAATCTGGCCTCCGTTTTCCCATCCGATGCTTCGTTTTGGCTCTACAGTAGGCAGCCATCGCAAAAATTCTAACTCGTTTTTTCGAAAAATGTTGAAAATTTTTCTCTCCGATTGACTTCAAAATCTCCGATTGACTTGAAACTTACCATGCTGATAGAGAATTTGACGCTGATTCCAAATCTGAAATCCGTTTTCCAATCCGATGCTTCGTTTTGACGCTACAGCCCAAAACGTCCCAAATTCTAACTCTGTCGTTTTTCGCCAATCTCCCAAAATCTTAAATGGCGTCTCACATCTAAACGAAGACAGATAGGAACAAGCCGATTCTTTCAGTGAATTTGTCTCACTCTTAGCTTTCAAACGAGCTATGGCACGACTAAATCCGTCCACTGGAAGCCAAAATCGAAGCGAGCTCTCCCGAGGGGGGGGAGTCAGCGAAACTTTTTCTCGCCGATTGACTTGAAACTCACCATACAGATAGAGAATTTCACGCTGAATCCAAATCTGAAATCCGTTTTCCAATCCGATGCTTCGTTTTGAAGCTAGAGCCCAAAACGTCTCAAATTCTAACTCTGTCGTTTTTCGCCAATGTCCCAAAATCTTAAATGGCGTCTCACATCTAAACGAAGACAGATAGGAACAAGCCGATTCTTTCAGTGAATTTGTCTCACTCTTAGCTTTCAAACGAGCTATGGCACGACTAAATCCGTCCACTGGAAGCCAAAATCGAAGCGAGCTCTCCCGAGGGGGGGGAGTCAGCGAAAATTTTTTCTCTCCGATGGCGTTCAAATTCACCATACCGATGCAGAATTTCACGCTGAATCCGAATCTGGCCTCCGTTTTCTCATCCGATGCTTCGTTTGGGCGCTACAGACCAAAACGTCCCAAATTTTAACTCTGCCAAAATTTTGAAGAAACATTTTTTCTCGCCGATTGACTTCAAATTCACCATACCGATGCGGAATTTTACGCTGATCACGAATCTAAAGTCCGTTTCACCATTCCACCACGCCAACCTAGACGGTCGCCCACGTCAACCTAGACGGTCGGCCACGTCAACCCATACGAGACCAACACATCCGAGTCTCACACTCTGTCGTTTTCGAGGGGGGGGAGGGGGAGGGGGAGGGGGGGAGTCAGCGAACATGTTGTGAACGTGAACCAACCTGGCCGGCACACCACGACAGACCACAACCTCTGTCGTTCCAGAGGGGGGAGGGGGAGGGGAGGGGGAGGGGGGCGCGCCGGTCGGGTGTTTGTCACTTTCTTACTACTCATGTACTACCGGTATCTACTTAGTTTGGAGGAGGAGTGTACAGTCACAGCCACTGGTTGACTGGATTATCATCACCTCGCTAGAATTCAATAATAATCAATAACTTGATACAGTAATGTGTAATACAATTACTGGAATTCAGTAATATTTTGCTGAAAACACTTTAAACATATTCATCACTCAAAAATTTTAAATTGATAAGATTTCAATACCGCGTTGAACCAGCCCTTGCTCCCAAAACTATGAATTCACTGTCACATATTCAACCAGTATTTAACAGAATTCTGTGGTGACTATTTGGTACCACACATTTTAATTGTCTATTTAATTGCTTTTACTTTGACTACAACCAATTAAGTCTTCTATGAAATCCTCGCACGACGACTTACAGTCGTTGGCAGCTCAGAACTAATTTATAACGAAGTTATCTAAGGATCACTTATCAAAAGTAGCGGGCACTATAACAGATCTTTGGTCTTCATATGCGTCTCTAAATTAGTTTAGACAACTAAGAAGTATCTCAGTCATAGTGAATTTATTGGTCATTCTTATTTGCAAATGATTGTAGAATTTAAATTTAAAAATTAAATACCATGACTACAGCCTTCAAAAATTGATATTGATAGAGAGCATGCAACTTCGCATAACAGGGATGAAAATCTTTAGCGGATACGCGTTTCCGTCAGTGTCCCTTGAAAGGCTATAATGAATTTTTTTAAATTTTCTATTTAGGGCCCACGGAATTCTAGAGGATTCCGTGAGGGCCCTTCAAAAGTTGATTTTTTGTCAGAGCCCCTAACTGCCCGTTCTCATCCCCGCATATATAGGTAATGTACGTTTATGTAGGCCGACCAATTAATTGCAATAATTTTATCCAAAAAATCAAATGGATTGTCAGCTTAATTTCGTCAATTGAGAAATTAATTAATTGCACCTAATTGTAGCAAATCCCTAGCAATTATTTGAAATTAATTTTTCATTGCCCCTGTTTATCAGTGATGTTTGCGCTCGGTGAAGGTTTCTTTCTTGAAGACCATTATTTATCAGGGTGCAGTCAGAAGTCAGGTAACATCTAAATCTGCTTGTCGTCGGTAAAAGGATAAAGGAATTTTCACGGTATATGCACGCTCTGCGAGCCATGCCGCAGTGAAGGGGTTAAAGTGTGTGAGTGATCCGCTGGAGACCAGCTTGGTGGAATGTCGTCTGATCAATAATCGTAAACCTCGGATGAACAGGCGTCACGAGGCAGTCGCAACACGGCTCCATCTGTAGTGCATCACTTTTATCATATTAGGCCTTGATAAAGCGTCAGGACGGGAAACATCGGCCACCTTGTGTCCTTATTTAAGTCATTATAATTTTCGGCCTAACAACAATCGGGAGAGTTTTGTGCCTACACATTCGTAGTGTATATTTTTTGAAAGGATAAAGGAGCTTAGCGGACGATAACTGATTTATTGTCTTGCATATCTTTCATATCACCTGTTTTTTCAAGTGAAATCAAAAATATGTAAGCCGTCAAGTTTGGCGGTTCGTCCAAGTAAATGCGGATGAAAACGTCTTAGTGAAAATTTGCTGAGCTTGCAGCTGCTGTCCACAGTTGCCCTCCAACCAGTGCTGGTACGGAGCGAGTATTCAGCTCATACGCACCGACACACACAAAACTGAGAAACCGTCTTTCACACCCCGTGTTGTGAAGATTGTAACAGTTCACTTAGCTCTTTAGATGATGACATTGACTTGATTGTGAACGAGTGAAGGATTGTTGTAATGATTGGGGCCGTCTTGTTGGCATCTTGTTCAAAAGCCTACTCATTGCTTTTATAGGCCCATATTAAGTAAGAAGATGATGCAAATTTGTGTAGAGATGTAATTAAGGAGTTGTTATGTTTAGACTTTTTGCACTAGTAGATTTATTTTTTTAATTGTTTTCTGATTTTCGTTAAATACACACGTATGTTTTACAGTTTTCAACAGATATCCTGATATTATTTACATGTAGGCCTAGTTCTTTTTATATTTGTGCCTTCTTTCTGTACCAGATGAGAATATCTGTCAATTTCAGACTGATCAAACCAAAATATATTTGCGTAGCGAGTACATGTGCATGTATTCCTAATTCATGGCATTATCAAAACTTGACATGACTAGACTACCGTATGTCATTGACCTTGAACAGTCCGGTTAACTGAGCAATGCTAACTAATTCAAATATGCCATATCAAAAGGTCGGTTGATAATTTCGTTATATATACTAGAACTATCTAAATCTGTATATAATTGCACGTAATATTAAATGGCAGATCTATAGCAGTGGTCGGCCATCTGCGAAAATGTTTAAAAAAATGAACTCGCTGGGAAAAAAATTGACTTGGTCCTGCGAAAAATTGAACCTTGTAATTCTTATATTTAAATGAACCTATGTTGTCTTATAGAATAAACACTGGTCTACAGGATGGAAAAGGCAAACTAATAACAACTAATTAGCATGTTATTCATTACGTTATCATTTAGTTAAAGCTTCATATTATTCACAGCGTCTTACATCTTGTAACAGATTCAGTAAAATAAAAGAATTGCAGCAGTAGTTCCGAGCATCTACTGAGTTACTGTGGATGTTGTAACCGCATACGAAGTTGTCAAAGCCATGTTTAAGAAGTTGCCGATAGTTCTATAGAAGAATGATAACCGACTTGATTTCAAATAATTTTTCAATTGATGTATAGACAAAACAAATAAAATTCAAATTAATATGAGTATTGTTGTCGGATATATGCATTGAAATTCATTTTGTACACTCGCTCGATGCCTGAAATTCTGAACGCAACTGGAGTCATTTGAAGCGCTCCACACTTCCTATACGATTTACTCATATTTTTGATATTCAGCTAGCGATGCAACGGCTCTGATGGATGCAGAAAACACAATGTCTAGCCTTGTGTTATCAGTTGCATTGCCATTAAGTTGTCCAAAATATCCTCGAACAGCTGGTGGTTTTTAAGATCACCCGAAAAGATCAAATCAAGCGATGAGTGATGTTAAATGAATGTACTCTCATCTTACAAACGGTTCTTACCTTCCATTCAGAAAATTTGAACGCGCATTCTAAAGACGTGGATGCTGCAAAAAATGTACCCCATTTTATACCAGATAGGCAGAAAATTTCATAGCTGACCCTGGAAAATAGACTGTTATGGAATTTTCTCTTAAATGATGCAAAGTCCATAAAAATGAAATGTCCGAATCTCGAGACATCTGTTTTTGATCAACAGTGTGTGAGCGTTGACCTCTGCCGACAATCAGTTCTGCCCATAGAAATAAACTGTTTATCTGAAGTTAGCAATTTTATCTTTTTAGTTGTCTGTTTATTGTTGTCAATTTCTATGGTTCTGCCACACGTTGCCAACCACAGACAGTCTTCGTAAAAAGTGTCGTTGGCCAAGCGGCATTCCAAGGCTTGTTTTAAAGAACAAGAGGACAGATCACCATCAAAAAAAGTGGAAAACAGTTACAGCAAAAAAAAGCAAAATAATTTTGTGACAATAAATTCGATGCTTCAGAGCACTAAGAGATAAAAGATAGAGGCATCGGAAAAAAAGAAACACGAGGGAATGGAAAACATTAATATGCTGTAGAACTATCGAGCCGGAGTTGATATTGCAGGAAAGCACATTTTGTTCTGCTCGAATTAGATTCATTGGCACATAAGTTTTCGGTCTAAGACCTTCGTCTGTTGCAGAAATAATGTGATCATCAGATTAATGCGACTACCAATTATTCCTGCAATTTCCTGCAAACAGATGCAAAAATTTTGTTGCTTGTGCAGTCGCCGCCACTGATCGACTTCAGTTCCTCCAGGTGCCGGGAAATTTGGGGTGGACCTATACCCTCAAGCTCGATGCATTCCGAGACAGAGAGAATTGATGGGAAATATCAGTGCAATATTAATGGAAAACCAAGCAAGACAGCAGCGTGAGGAGCAGGAGGAGTCAATGGAAAGAGAACATCATACTTGATCATACTCAGAGACATCATGCTCAATGTTTTCATGTATATGATTGTTGCATCTTTACAAGTCAAGATTTCCACACCGCTGAATTTCTGCATCATCCACTTTTTCTCTTTCGATCCGTAATTATTACTTGTTTTCTTTTGATGAAAACTTCTGCTTTCTTTCAATTGCTGATTGGTTTATCTCCTTTTGTTGTGACCTTCCTGTCAGCGCCTGTTATCAACTGGAACGGATCATGTCTTAAATGACATGTAATAACAAGAATTTTTGTTGTAAAATTTTTGTTGGTGGTTTAGTTGTAAGGTTAGTGACTTTTGACTATATTTGCTACATGCACATGTCTGTACTAGCTGATAAGATGGATTCGGTAACAAAATGCCAGTTTTATCTTTAGGAACCGGCGCTGTGGCCTTGTGGTAGAGTGTTCGCTCTGCGTCCGGGAGACCTTGGTTCAAATCTTGGTCGGGTCAAACCTAAGACTTTTAAAATAGGTACACTCTGCATTCTTGCTAATTCACTCAGCACGGAAAAGAATGAAAGTGGTAAATGACAACTCGGCCACATGGAAGAAAGGCTCCGTGCCTAATGTGCTTCCGAGTATAAACAACGTTCATTTATCTATTTATTTTTTATAATTTAGGTAGTTAAGTATTAACAAAATGGCTCCTAAGAAAGAGTAGATGGCAGTAGTAGCAAGTTTCTGAAATCAGATATTTGCGAAAAATCTTTTGTGAGTCATCACTGACGAAACGTATTTTACTTTCGAAAAATCTGGCTTATTACAAGAAAGCACTTATTTGCGGAGATTGCACAAGACATTTTGAAAAATCAGTTTGTCCCGACAGATATTGGGCGTTGGTCAAGTTTTGATAAGAGCGGTGTTTTACTCTTCATAATCATGAAATATGATACTATAATTTGCTGGTATTAGTAGGCTTGCGAAAAAAATGGAAAAATCTCTGGCCCGACCACTGATCTATAGATAAAAGTGAAAAACTTAAGTGCATGTATTTTTTTCATTGGAATTTTTGATTTAATTGTGTAATAGTTGTTCTGTAAATGTAAAACTATTATGTTGATCAGTCTGTACTTAATCCCTTTTTTGTAGATGGTTGTTTTCCCATTACACGGATTCTCTCAATTGCATGGGATGTTTCGGGCTTTTCTGCAGCTCATTTAGAGTGGTCTCGTTATTCTAGTTGCAATTATTATGACCATTTAACAGGCATTTTTGTGTGGATTGACGTTGAAGGTGGTCGTTTTCCCGGATACACATGTTCTTCCAATTTCATTGAAAGTCATAATTGGTGCTTCTGAGTTTGGCAGCTCATTCTTTACTTGTATATTAAAGTATGTATTTTAAAAGAGGAATCATTTTCAAAATTTGTGGCTGTTTGAAAATGGGATTAGGTCATTCTCTTTTCTCTGCAGCTCAGAAATTCTAAGTCGTTACATGACTTTCATCATTTAGTGTACGATGTAGATGATATAAAAGGAGTTTATCGAATATTTATAGATATAAAACACTTGATTACATAATGAACTAGAAATAAGATTGGAAATAAATGATCACTTTAAGTAATCGAAAATTGCCGATGCTGTTGAAAATATATTCCCAAACTTTCGTCTGTCTCAGACCGCGTCAGGGGACGACGAAAATTTGAGAATATATTTTCAACTCAGACAGCATCGGCTATTTTCGATTTTTTAAAACAGTAGGCTGTTTATGCGGAACAATTTAATGATTATTTGAAAATGATATTCTATTCAGCTACAATTTGGTCATCTTAAATCAATAAAGAATCTGTCTAATGATCCGCGCGTGTCCCGAAATTTGAAAGAGACAAGTGTGAATTTTTGGAAAATCTGGTATACAGTTGCTATCATGTATTCATAAAAGGTGACTTAATCAGTAAAAGTCAAACATTAAATGTCAATTTTGAGTAAGCAAGCCCCTCCCCCTCCTATTTGACGTCAATTGCAAACAGCCCCTACAATGGTTTTAAAATAACATACTTGTAATTTTTGTTTCGTTGCAGGTGGTTAATGCTCGTGGTGATCTCCACATTTGATGCTTTACTTCCTTTGTCCTCTATTAACTTTCGGTACTCGCTGTTGATCACTGCGTCAATGTGTGCAATTGGATTGATTATGGTTGATCTTTCAATATTTCGTGCGAATTGTATGGGATGAATACTGCGAAATAATCTTTGTGTTTTTGGAATCCATTGAGTTTATGCATGTCATACTTGTGTGTCAGAATCTTCGACATCAAACGTGGTTATCGTTTTATCACTATACATATATGGCCCCTTGAAGTGTCAGTGGCTGTTTATGATGCCAAATTATACCGATGACTTACTGATAATCATTACATCAATCGTGTATATGCATTTTTCAAGTCTTGCAATGTCCTAACGTTATGTCACCATGATTATCGTGAATGCTTCGTGAATTTGTCGTCTATGAATGTATTGCATTTCATATATATTAGACCCAGTATAGCATGGGTTATACAGTGAGATTATATCAACTTCATAATACACGCATGTGTCTTAGCGTATCTATCATTTCCGTGTGTTATTCCAGTTCATAGAATCCTAGAGGCCAGCTAACAGGTCTCTTAAAGGCGAATTAGATGTAATTTTTCTGTTGGCTACTGAATTTAATTCTGTTTTTAATTAAGTTATAAATTTTGTTAGAGTAAACCCCAGAACTTTGAATTGGCTGCTGCAGCTGTGCCTGGGATAAAAGTATGTAAAACAATTCAATTTTAATTTTTTGAATTGACTCTTTTGAAGGTTTGTTCTGTTTTTCTTTTATGCAACTTAATTTAGCTTTTATTATCCAATTTCAGAAGAATCTCAATGTTTGTAAAGAGAAAGACTAGCGAACAAGTTTGTTATATGAAGTGAACTTTTTTCGTTATGTTTTGTAGCCTCCATGTTTACACTGATTAATTGTTTTTTGTTATAGATAAAATCTATTCATACCATAATGAGCTATGTATTATTTCCTTAATATGTGAATTTCAGGTAGTTCTAGCATGCAAATCAGATATGATTTACCATGCAATTGATGAAAACGTAATGGCGCGTCAGGTTGGTGAAATTCATTTTTTGAACCGCATGATCGATCCAGAAATGAATTGAATAGAAATATATGTAAAGAACCCATTTGTGATTACGAGCACCCCAGTCGGCAAGTGCAATGAATCATTGCATATTTCTAACACGAACTGGTCTATTCCATACTCAGTTGGAGAATTCAATTCTGTATCGATCGTGCTGTTTAAAAGCGCACTCCACCTTCCTGGGGACCATGGTCAACTTCATCAAGTGCATCGTAAAATCATGCATGATTTTTTCAGCAACATCAAATGCCACATTGATAAATCATTGATACTTAATGGATCATGGATAATATTCATGCATGGGAATGAATCATGCATTCTCATGCATTCCCATGCATGAATCATGCATCCCCATGCATGATTGATTTCTGATACATGCATGAAATCATCCATAAATATCCATGGACGGACGACTAGGGCGTAGTGAAAATTTTCGAAAAAATTTTTTGGACGAATTTCAACCTGAAACCTTGATAGAAGTTTGTTTCACATGATTCTGAACAACTTTGGTCTTTTCGACCAATTTGGTCAGTTGAGTCGTTGGGGGGGGGGGTTCACCGAAACTTCACCGACCCAACTTTTGACGACAAACACGATGGGATGGGTCTCGGAGCTCAATTCCAACATTTTGAAAAAAAAAATTTTTTTTCACGAAAAAATCCTAGGCTAAGTGTCGAGACCACCGTAGTGAAACATTTTCGAAAAAATTTTTTGGACGAATTTCAACCTGAAACCTTGATAGAAGTTTGTTTCACATGATTCTGAACAACTTTGGTCTTTTCGACCAATTTGGTCAGTTGAGTCGTCGGGGGGGGGGGGGGGCGGTTTTTTCACCGAAACTTCACCGACCCAACTTTTGACGACAAACACGATGGGATGGGTCTCGGAGCTAAATTCCAACATTTTGAAAAAAAAAATTTTTTTCACGAAAAAATCCGAAGTGTCGAGACCTCGAGACCACCGTAGTGAAAATTTTCGAAAAAATTTTTTGGACGAATTTCAACCTGAAACCTTGATAGAAGTTTGTTTCACATGATTCTGAACAACTTTGGTCTTTTCAACCAATTTAGTCAGTTGAGTCGTTGGGGGGGGGGGACCCGTTTCCTCCTCACGGACCCATTCCTCCCAACACATCCTTGGCCAACTCCCTCACGCACACTGCCTGCCAGAGGGGGGGGGCTGAGTCAGCATGATGACTCATCATTTCACATTTTGCACTTGCGTCTGGAATGTGCTTACTACTTTAGACTTCATCGTCCCGACAAGAGTACTGTTTTTGCGCAAAAGATTTCTTGACAAGGAGAGGAGTGAAAAAACTATCTGTGGTGACATATTGTATAAAGCTTCCACCGAAATATGGTTCGAGAAGTTTCATCACAACGAATTCTCCAAGTTGCAATCCATGACGGTCTTCCGCCTCTACCTTTCCTAGGTATGGCTGAGCATTGTAGATATAGGCCTATCTAAAATTTGCATCACACAATAACCAGAATTTTGATCCGTATTTATCTGGCTTCGTTGGAATGAATTGAATGAAGGGACACCTAGATTTCATCGGAAACAATTGCTCATCAACTGTTAGATAAAATGAAGGGTTAAAGCTGCTTGAGAATTTGAAACAAGGCGTGTCCACAACTCTCGTATTGGACAAAATTTATCAACTTGTCGCCTCTCTGTGCGTGTACTTTGCTCATCAAATCGCAAATGTTTCATTATAAATTGAAATTTATTTCTGGGCATTGTGAAAGCATGTCAATAGCTTTCTGAGCCGTATCTACGAGGTCTCGACATGCAGACACAGAGAGAATGACTACATCAGCAGCAGCTACAGTTATCACGTGTAATCAACCGGCTGATATTCGATATTGATTGGCTTATTGTCAGCGAATCAAGAAACACACACACACGCATCAGATACACTGTACATTGTGATGGTTCCCCAAGATACATACACAGCAATGAAATGTGTGAGAATGACAAAATATTGCATTGCAGCATTCGCAAGATTCGGAGAAGTATGCGGTCAAATTCGCGTGTCAATTGACACCGTTGGTAGTTCTCGGGGTACATGTGTCCACAGCTAAAACTAGTGTGTGTACAGCACACATACGGGTAAATCCAATTTATTCCACAACATTTCTGTCTTTTCAACTTTGGGTCTCAGATTTCCGCGAAAATTTGCATATATGCTAATTTTTTTACGCTGAACACGAAAATCTCAGCGACGACCACACCAAATAAAAACTTTCCATAGAAATCTAGCACTTTTAAAAAGCAATTTTTTCTACATCTCGGTCAGAGGACAAATTGATCTCAGTAGTAAGTAAAACTCCACTTCTGGATAGCGCAAGATGGCCGCCGTCGCTGACGTCCCCCCCCTCTGGACCGGCAGAGTGTCGTGGTCGGCCGCCGTGGTGCTTCGGGTCTGACGTCCCCCCCCCTGGCCGACCGTCGTATAGCGCGCGGTGATGTGGTGTCTAGGTTGGCGTGGTGTGCCGGCCAGGTTGGCGTGGTGTGCCGGCCAGGTTGGGAGGGTGGACTGTCGTAGCTCACCTGAAAAAATCCTAAGTGTCAGAGTGGCTTTGTATGGGTAAAATTTTGAAAATTTTCCAAAGTGTGGAATTTCGACCTGGGACCGTCACCAAAACATTTTTCATAAAATTTCACTGACCCCCCCCCCCCGACAGCAATCTTCTAACTTTGGTTCTAGTGAACGGATTTTGTTCGTTCGAGTTTCATTGGAAAGAGGAGAAAAAACTGCTCAACAACATTTTTTGTTGCGAGTCAATCGGACCAGCCGTTCAAAAGTTAGAGCGGTTACAAGATTTTAGGTCGGAGCTCGCTCACCTGAAAAAATCCTAAGTGTCAGAGTGGCTTTGTATGGGTAAAATTTTGAAAATTTTCCAAAGTGTGGAATTTCGACCTGGGACCGTCACCAAAACATTTTTCATCAAATTTTGAACTTTCACCGACGTCCCCCCCTCTGGACAGCTTGCTTCGATTTTGGCTTTCAGTGGACGGATTTTGTCGTGCGATAGCTCGTTTGAAAGCTAAGAGTGAGACAAATTCAGTGAAAGAAACGGCTTGTTCATATTTGTCTTCGTTTAGATGTGAGGCGCCATTTAAGATTTTGGGAGACTGTCGAAAAACGACAGAGTTAGAATTTTGGACGTTTTGGGCTGTAGCGTCAAAACGAGGCATCGGATGGGAAAACGGAGGCCAGATTCGGATTCAGCGTGAAATTCTGCATCGGTATTGTGAGTTTCAAGTCAATCGGAGAGAAAAAGTTTCGCTGACGCCCCCCCCCCCGGCACCGATCTTCCAACTTTGGTTCTAGTGATCGTAGAAAGTCGTGCAATAGCTCGTTTGAAAGCTAAGAGTGAGACAAATTCACCGAAAGAATCGGCTTGTTCCTATCTGTCTTTGTTTAGATGTGAGACGCCATTTAAGATTTGGGGAGATTGACGAAAAACGACAGAGTTAGAATTTCCCAAGAAACAGCTCCAGCGGGCGAATGAAGGCTCGGATTGGTAAACGGAGGCCAGATTTGGAATCAGCTTGATGTTATTGTCCAATGAGGATCATCATCCAATGAGAATCAAGCATTTCTATATAAATAGCGAGCCTTCCACAGTGAGAATCATTCCATCGTTGAATCGCACGAGTGACGGACGCACATTTTCTCTCTCTCTCTCTAGTTCCCTGTTCTATTATCCAACTAAAATGGTAAGTCGCTACTTTCCTCCCTCCCTTGAACGTAAACTTAATACAATCTTTTCCATTTTCAGGCATCTACTCCATCTGCTGCACTAGTAGGACAAAATGGTGGTCAAACGTTACAAGGTTCGCTACGATCAGATCATCTACAACTGAGGCCAGTGGAAGAAACATCCAAGGTACATAATCCTACACCGCTACAGCGTAAATTTAAACAAGTCTTGCGTTATGACGATCATGGCGTAGTACTCCAAACGGGAATGCTCCCTTCCACGGATGTCAAGATAATGCACAATCAGTATGGGGACTACATACTGATCCCCGCGAGTCCGTACATTCGCCACCAACTTGATATTATTGAGGAGTACGTGACATTAAATATGGACATTCCTACTCCTCTTGCTCAAGAGTGGAAGGCGAGAGATGACAAGGATACTCCCTATAGAAAGATTTGGGATGGTAATCACATTTGCCTACCGGTATCACATTGGTGCACTTACTATAAGAAGGAGGGAGATCATTCAACACCCATCACATGCGACGAGCTCGGAGAAGGTACTTGGGATATCCTTTTCAAAGTGAATGGGCTATATTATGGTCGGCATAAGGATAATAAAATAGCCTCTCTCTCCATGCATATGGAATCCATCCTATATATTCCAAAACCACCCAACGTGGACGACATAATTGATCAAATCCTTAACAGCAGTGGTACGAAGCGCAAGTCGGAGAAGAATGCTACATCAAAACGCAAATCAAAGAAGGAGAATTACTAGTCCTTTCCTAACTCTACCCTATGACAATTCGCTTATGTGCTTTGAGTGTCGTAGACGTGGTCTTATTAGATACATTTTACTTCTTCGTTGCCATCATTTGTGTATTTTGTCGTGAAAAGCATCGATGTAATTCTTCACTTTGTAATATGTTATAGAACGCTTCCTTAGATGTGTAAATTTCCGTTTTAGGCTTCTATCATCATTTTTATGGATTGTGAGGGTGAACCTGTACAGGAGCTCAGTGCTATTGCTATGAACAATTGGACATATCAGATTGTCAGTGTCTATCATCAACATGCCAACTGCAATCCCAATGTTGATCAATGGGCGAGAAAACACATTCATGGACTTAATCTGAAATATTTGCAAGACTATGGCTTTTCTTGTGAGAGTGCTCTTCTTATTGACTTTAAACGATGGTTAGCTGCTTTCAATGTTATACGCATCTTTTGTAATAATCCTGGTAAGGAGAGGAAAGTATTTCCTAATTTAATCATTGATGATATTTTCTCCCACCTTGGGATAGTAGAGTGAATCAACATTATCATGAAGTCACGAAACGTTTTAAGGATTTGTGTGTTCCTATTTTGTCTGTTCGTTGTAGTAGCTACGTTCATAACCAATGCTTCTTTCCTCCTTACCTCAACACTGCCAAAGTCCTGTATGGTTATCATTGCTCGCTGTATGATAGTTACCAGCTGTATCTATTTTATCTCTTTCAAACCATTGATTTATAATGCATGCTTGTTACCGTTATTCAATAAATGTTACTATGAGAAGAGTTGTTGTTTTCATGCAATGGATGGGTTAGATAAAGGGTGATCATGTCTTTCTCAAACGACTGCGGAACATTACATTTTCATAGGCAAAGTTTAAAAGGAGCTGTTCAAGATTATGTGATAAATTTTCATAAAGATGAGACCGACATCGAAGCAGTGGTCGATGATGCTAGCACTCTATTTCTAGAGTTAATGAATACATTCTCTGATAGCATTATCATGGCGCGATTAGTTGCGAGAATTAAGTTTAGTCATTTTGGAAAGGAAGAGGTGGAAAGTCGCTCTTTCCATTTTGCTTCTTATTCAATGGAAGTGGTAGATCAACCCGAAGAATTTTTTAAAAGACATATGATAAAAATTGCTGAACGTCTTAACGCATTTAACCATCATGGTAGCAGTCTAGTGATTGAAGCGATTTCAGATATTCACATTCAACTTTCCATAAAGAAAAATTGAAAATGCAGTGGTACTTGATTGTAGCACAACTGGTTTTCGAGCTATGTCTGCTCACTCTCGAAGTATATTCCTTCTGTACATGTGTCTATTATTTAGAAAAGGCTAGCAAATTCATATCTTCAAAAAGACTTGCTATAGACATCAGTAACGGTGAAACTATGTGTTGCGATGTATGTAAGCGAAAGGATGGAAATGAAAAGCGCATCTTCAAGAGATGTAAGCATGCTTTTTGTCAACGCTGTTTCATACGTAATTGCATTCAACTTTGCAAATGTAACCACTGTGACATTGCTCATTTCGAGTGTCACTTATGTCGCAATAGTTAGTACCTATGCAAATGTGGTAAAGATAGGTTTTAGCAAAGACTAACACGGAAAATGGCGAAACGTAAAAGTCAAAAGTTTTCTTCAGCCATTCAAGCTCTCCGACGAATGAAAGCAAATCAGCGATACAATGCTATACGACATGCCAACGATAAATTCATTCATGAAATTATTTCTCATGTGAGAAAGTTGAGGACGAAGAAATTAGCACCAAAACAACGAAAGTTACTTAAGCGATATGCTACGAAATTGCGTTTCATCTCCAATCCTAAAGTCACCCTTCAAAGAAAGAGGAAAACTCTAACACAAAAGGGCGGTTTCCTTTCAACAATACTTCCAATGATAGCTCCTGCCGTGGGCAACCTATTGGGAAATATCTTTGGCTCTAAGCGTTAATTATGCAAATGTTGATAAAATGGATTTCAGACTTCAATGTGATAAAGTTCTGACTGTATCAGGTCCATCTCATGCAGGAAAAACTGTTTTCACGCTGAATTTATTGGATAAAAGAAGGGAGTTGTTTAAGGAACCTATCAATCGAGTGATTTGGTGTTATGGTATTTATCAACCGTCGTTGTTTCAGGAATTGCAAAGTCGCAACTTTATTCGACATGAAGGAATTATTCCAGTGGATAAACTTCAGTCTAATGATGTTGTTGTATTGGATGATTTATTAAAAGAAAGTAAGAATTCAAAAGATGTTACAGATATGTTCACTCGTGCAGCACATCATAAAAGGTGTTTTATCATCTATATCACACAAAATTTGTTTCCTGATGGAAAAGAAGCTCGTACACGAAACCTGAATACACACTATTATGCTATTTTCAAGAATCCGCGAGATAAAAGTCAATTTGAAATTTTAGCGCGACAAGTTGCACCCAGAGGATCAAAAGCCTTAATTGAAATTTTTCAAGCAGCTACTGAAAAACCATACGGTTACTTATTCATTGAGTTTACGCAAGAGTGTCCGGAAGAATTTAGATTTCGAAGTGATATTTTGAAAACTCCCATGATTATCTACAAACTATGAGTTCTTATTCTCGCATGATTGTTATTCCTCAGGATGAATATGTACAATTGACTGCCATGCAGCAAGTAAAGCAACCTCTTGCAAATCAAATGTATCAATCAAATCAAATGTATAGGAAAGAATTAGATTATCAGCAAAATGTTCACATCAAAGATCCACATCGTGCTGTATTATTACAATCGGAAACTGTTGAGCAATTGAAAAACTTGAAGAATAAGATGCGTGACTCTGTATCGACTGCTACACCTTTAGCATCTCGCGCACATGCCATATCTCTTTTCAACAGTATTGAACCCCATCTCAATGTAAATGATAGAGGAGAAATCATTACAGATGAAAATAAAGTGATTGATGCTTCACGTTATGAAGACTTGATTCAGTATGCGACACGTAGAAAGCGCCGTCAGGGCTATGTTCCACCTGGTTGGTCATACTTTCTTAAACTATTGAAAAAGCATAATGTGCCAAAATTTGCTTTGAATAATGAGACATTGAAAGAACTTGATTCAACAGTGGCTACTGCTCCAATGCTTCAGGCGATGAAAATGCCAACAAATTGGTTTAAGACGTCACCTGCTACATCCCCTCCCACACTCACTAAGCAAACAAGAGGAAGAACTCGACGTAGATCTACATCATCACTAAAACTAGTAAAAGGAAAACGTGAAACAGCTCCTCCTAGGAAATACATGTTCTCAGACTATTAATATGAAGCAGATGTGTTGCTTGCCATGTAATGAGCCGCCAGAGGTGAATGTCGTTGTCACTTGCACTTGCTGCGCCAGCTCTCACAATGAAACCCCTAAGCAATGTGAACACGATTGCAAAACCGCTAAAGCTAAATGCTGCAGTTGTTGTAAATGTAGAAAGGCAAGAAAACAAAAGGATGAGAAGGAGAAAAAAGAGTCAGTCGTCATCGACTGAACGTTTGAAGTCAATCTATTATGATGTAAAACATCCGGCAGGATTTGCATCTATCAAGAAATTATCAAAAGCGAGTGGTCTTCCACAATCACAAGTGAAACGATGGTTAAAGGGTCAGGCTACCTATACACTCCACAAACAAGCGAAAAAGAAGTACCGCACCCGCCATTATATTGTTCATGACATCGATGAACAGTGGCAAGCAGATTTGTGTGATGTTGCCTCCATTTCAAAACATAACTCGGGCAATAATTTTATTTTAACCGTCATTGATATTTTCTCGCGTTATGCGTGGGCTCAACCTTTAAAAACTAAAGAAGGGAAAGGAGTAGCAAAAGCATTCCAAACAATTTTTCGAGAAGGTCGCATTCCAAAAAGAATTCAGAGTGATCAAGGAAAAGAGTTTGAAAATCAGCATGTGACAAGATTATTTGAGAGGCATGACATTGAGTTGTTTAGTGTAAAGAGTGCTTATAAAGCTGCACTCGTTGAACGTTTTATTCGCACATTAAAAAATCGTTTGTGGCGACATTTTACTGCCAACTTGACACAAAATTGGACAAAGGTTCTACAAGATACACTCCATGCCTACAATCACTCTATCCATCGTTCTATTGGACTCAGACCAGTAGATGTAAATGCTGACAATGTAGATAAAGTGCTCGAATCATTCCAACGTAAACGCACTCATGTGAAAAGTGATGTGAAAATTGGCGATAAAGTTCGTATCTCAAAAGTGAAAAGTGTTTTTGCTAAAGGGTACCTCCCGAATTGGACAGAGGAGGTATTTACAGTATCAAGGATTAATCAAAAAGACTCTCCGACCACCTACAAGTTGAAAGATTACGATAATGAAGAAATTGAGGGTAGCTTTTACCACGATGAGATTGAGGTAGTCACTGAAAGTGAAACATATTTGGTAGAGAAAATCATTCGATGTAAAAAACGGCAAGGTGAAGAATGGTGTCTTGTTAAATGGACTGGTTATCCTTCAAGTATGAACTCTTGGATGCGTCGTGCTGACAACTTTCATCTAAGTGATCGACAGTGATTCATGCAAAGTTGTAACTAACAATGTTTAGGGTTTGAGCTATGAATCCAACTGCCTCATTTTATTCACGACCCTCCTATGTAAGTGGTGGAGGACAAATTTACATCGGCGCTCGCCGCCAACGTGGAGGTAGCATACTTGGTGCACTGAAATCTGTTGTAGCACCTCTCATATCCAATGTCGGTAGATCTTTAAAACGAAATGTTTTAAGTAATGCCGTTGGCTTTGCTGGTGATGTTGCTAGTGATCTTTCCAGAGGTAGAAGTTTTAAGAGCAGTTTGTTGAATCGTGGGAAGGAACGCGGTTTAAAAACATTGAAGCAGACCTTTGCTGGTGTTACTCAAGGAAAGAAATCACCTAAACGAATGAAAAAAGGAAGGAGGAAACATCGCGGAGCTGGTAAGGTGCGATCTTCAGTCAAAAGGCATTCACGCAAACGTCGTGGCCCCATTGAATTTGTTATTCCTGGTGGTAGTGATGACTACATAGATTTGAGTTATGCGATGCTTGATTTGAGGTTTAGAATTCAGCAAGCAGATGGAACTGCTATTGACGATACACATAAAGTTGGATTGAACAATTTACCATTGACTACATTACTTCGCGATGTTTCTCTAACGATTGGAGAGCAGCAGGTGGAAGGTGCTCAAAGCGATTATCCCTATAAATCATATTTCAATCATGTATCACAGTTTCATCCAGCAGCACAAAAAGTCATATGGAAGCCATGTGATGGTACAGAGATGAAGCAGGAAAATTTGATGTTGAAACAAACAGTGGCTTTGTAAAGCGATCTGCTATGATTAAAGATAGTAGAGTATGTCAGCTATATGGTCCGCTGAATTTAGACTTCTTTAGACAGTCAAAGTTTTTACTCTGTAATACCAGCATGCGACTCAAGCTGACATTGAATAAGCCTGAATTTGCGCTAAATGCATTTGCTAAAGTTGACAATTTTAGAATTCATGTGGAAGATATTGCACTTTACATTCGTCGAGTAGTACCGAATCCAAGTGTCATTAGAGGACATGCTGAAGGTCTTAACCGCCAAAATGCCATTTACCCCGTTCAGCATACAAAGCTTCTCACCTTTACAATTCCTAAAGATCAAAAGAGTTTCATGAAAGTTGGCCTCTTTCCATCGGAAGCACCGAAGCTCCTCATGGTGGCAATGGTTGAAAATGACGCATTTAATGGTAATATAAAGAAGAATCCTTTCAATTTTAAACACAATCAGTTAAGTGAAATTGCTTTACGTGTAAATGGTGTGAGTCATCCTGGTCCACCCTACAAACCAGATTTTGCTGCGGATCAATTTATGCGCAGTTATGTTGATTTTATGGATGTCTTTGGCTTTTACAATACGGATGACACCAACGGACTGACTATGAAAGAGTTTAAGAGTGGATATACTATTTATGCATTTGATTTGACTGCTGACAGCGATATTAGTGCACCCTATCGTCAAGCGAACGTGCCTCATAATATTCGTTTGGATTTGACGTTCAAAAGAACACTACCTGAGATGATCAATGTATTAATTTATGCAGTCTTCGATTCAAACATTGAAATTACAAAGTATCGTGACGTGATTCTTCAGTATAATCGTTAATGAGTTGGTTGACTGCTGACGATATTAAGACTAAAGTGCAGCTTAATGCAGACGAAGCGACGTTGAAAGCTTTCGATAATGTCTATTCACTCGATACCTTACCACCTGCAGTAAATCACTATCCCATCTTTATTGTGCTAAACACTCATTCGCAGAATTTAGGCGGTGAGCATTGGAAAGCGATCTTTATTGGAGAAGACCGACGTGGTGAACTATTTGACTCTCTTGCTCAACCTCCAAATATACCAACACAGCAGTGGTTGAGAAAACATACGCGTCAATATCAGCGAAATGAACGCATACTACAACATCCACTTTCATCAACGTGTGGTGCTTTTGTACTGTACTTCATCTTAAAACGTTTACATGTATCTCGATTTGCATCTATTATTCAAAACTTTTCATGTAATCCATCCTCTAATGAAAAAATGATTTGTAAGTTCTATCATGATTTGAAATAAAAACATCATGTTGGAAAAATTGTTTTTTATTTTACAATCCGCTGGGTACGTACATACTCAATGAGATAGTCTAGGATCACATTTGCTTGTACATCAGATTTTAGTCCAGTAATGATCACTTTACTATTATGAAAGATTGCCACATGCACAGGTAACCAACAACTAATGAGAGCTGCAGGAAAAAGTTCGGGTTCATAACACAAATTGTAACTGCTGGTACGAATCTTCAAAAATGATAGACTGTCACTCAATTGAGTAGAGATCACCATATTGTCCACAGTCAGATTCGACATCACACACCTCTCCCTCTTCCATATCCGACGTAGTAGTCTCTGTAGCTCTAAGCGCATTGACTGCGCCGATGAATGAGAAAGGGCGCCGAGAATCTGTACAGTTCCATTTGGGAAGAGTTGAAGATTCCGTGAATTGTTCATCTTCACCACTAACATTTGAGGGCGGCCCGGGTAATACTTGCTGTTTGGAAGCTGTTGGTGTAATGTTGTGAGTTCGATTTTGGTGTAGAGTCTGAAGCGACGGAGAATGTTGACGATGGTGTAGCGATGGCGCTTCATGATGAAAGAATGAGTAAATTGAGCGATGTACCTTCCTTTTATACTTTTTCCAACTACCTTGATGAAATGTGAAGTTAGTATGAAGTTGGGAATGATAGAGTTGAATTCGCCGATTGTTGACGCGCAGCCAGATGCGATTTCCAATACGTGAATGTCTTTTCATGTAGAAGTATTTCAAGTCCTTCATGATATGATGTAGAGATTGAAAATGACGATAAGATAAAGCAAACTTTCTTCTCACATTTCCAGTTGAATCTTTGAAATAGACGTTTCGATCATGATCCGTTTCAATACGTTGTAGGGAATCTAATTTCCAACTCATGGTGCGTGATAGTCATGTCTGATTAAGATTTGCATAGTAGGGCGATGAACTCACGACGAATAAATGTCATGATGGAGCGCTGTATATATCTTCTATACTTCTCCCAATTGTATTTGCGAAATGAGAAACAGTTTGCGGAATGAGAATGGCAGATTTGAATTTCATTTCTGTAATTTTGAAGCCAAACTTGATCACCCAAGGAGATGAATCTTAATGTTTCAAAATATTCCAAATCCCTCATGACATCATTGAGGTTGACAAATTGTCGCCATGTTAATGTAATTCCTCTTGATGTATGACCATGAGAATTTTTGAAGTGTACGTTTCCATCACGATCAACTCTGATATATTGTAGAGAGTCCAAAATCCAAGTCTTCATGATGTTATGCAAAGTTGCAGATCAGCAATATAAAAATGTCGTTTTATCATATTTTGCTTAGCAATGCGGCTACAAAGAGATTTACTAGTAATCGAGCCGCACTCTTTTCTACTCCCATTGATCATGCACAACAGCTAAATGGAAATTGGGAAGTGGGTGTCACTCAACTTGTTTATAGCAACTGTGTCTATACTTTTGATCATGAGGTGATGACTATTAATATGAGGCGTACAACTGCTTATCAATGTGAAAAGGGGTGCCGAGTATACATTCCACAGTGGTCAAAGAAAGATCTCTTATCATGTAAAAAGTTTATATATGATTTCTTGAATAAAGCGAGTAAACATATTGTCCAATTTACTCCGCACAATGATGATTATAATTATGTACATCATGTAGTTGAGAAAGATTGGATTGTTGGTTTAAGTCCAAGTTTAAGAAATGATTTAGGTTACCTCGCTAGCGCCTTAACAAGCTATGATAATTTTAACGTTAATTACCACATAAGTGGTCATAAACAGTTAATATATCGAGAGGAAGCTTATTATGTAGATCTTATTCCAAGAAATGAGAAGACGTTGGTGAAGAAGATTGTGATTAAGCCAAGAAAGACAAACATGACTCCTGAAACATTATTGAAGTTGAAGAAATTTAATTATCTCCTTCGAGTTGATGGCAAACAAGTGGCAACATTGACTTATATTAAATCATCTAATCATATTGCAATAAGCAAATTAAATAATGATGATCTAGTATTAGTTTGTTCAAAAGATTTTCATCAGTTCTTACGACATCGTTCTGCAGCTGTTCATGGAAAATCTGATATGCAACATTTACCATGTGAAAGGTCAAATCAATTTGATACAGAATGGACCGTATCTTTATACAGAAAGTGTGTAGAGCCTTTAGGTGGTATCTTACATGAAACAAGAGTGTTGATGCCTCGCATTATTACTTCGGTTAAATTGGTTGTAGATTATTTAAATGAAGTGATTAATGAGCAACATATTTCATTTTCTGAAAAAGAAGGTACTTTGTCTCTCACTATAAGTGGAAAAGGTATTGAACTAATTATGGATAAAACTCTAATGGACATTTTGGGTTTTGATCAAAATATCTTTAAAAGTGGTACTGTAACCAAAGCTAGCGCAGACATGTCGCTATCGCGTCATATTAACTATTTTCAGATATATTCCAATATTGGTGAAGATGTACGTGTGGGAGATGTTGAAGCTCCATTGCTAGCAATGATACCATACCAGCCAAAAAGCTGCAGTATTTTATCTGAGCATACTTTCAAGAAAGTGCATTATACAAAGCTGAAATCAAACTACATCCCACAAATTGATATTGCCATTTATGACGATGCTGGTGCGTTGATTCCTTTTCATAAAGATGCTGTGACAAGTATCACACTCCATTTCCGAATGAAGAGTTAATGCAAACGTATGCTAATATATTCTTCCAATGTGAATAATATGGAAAGTGAAAATAAGGACTCGTTTCTAATCTACTTGCCCAGTAATGCTTCTATGAATAAATTTCCCAAAAATAAACCATCAGACTATCGAGTAGAATTAAATCGGCCACTGCATTTAGAAGGTGAATGGGAGGTTGGCGTTTCTAGTATTTGCTATGATAGCAATATTCAGAATGTGAATGATTTGGAAGAAATGATATTGACTCCTCGCACCCATGATGGAATAACGATGAATAATGCATTTCAGTTTCCATACAATTTAACATCAGATGGAAAGTGGAACTATGAATGGATTCAGATAAAATCAGATTCTTATGAACCATTTGGGAATGAGAAAATTATTAAGGCATTCAACAGTGGTAATACTTCCATCATGAAGAATAAAAATCAGAAAGCTTATGAATTTACTATCTATCATTGGAGTGGGAGACAGTTCCTCCGCTTTCATTCTTTTACTAAAGGTCTTACGCTGAGGTTGGATAATGAATTCTATCCACATCTTGGTTTTGGTCATGGACTACATCTAACATCAATTGCTACTGCAAATGTTAAAAAAGTTTATTCAAATCGAATCAACAAATTTCATTATAGATTTAAAATATTTGATGAAGATGTTGTAGAATGCGAAGAACGCATCATTTTGAAAAAGCGTGGTGTTCAACCTTTATCACTTATTGAGTTAGTAAAACGATGGAATGAGACTGTGGGTAAGAAGTATGGAGAGAAAATTATGGCGAACAAAAATAAGTTGGTTATTCAGAAATATAATGACAAACTTACAGTTTATTTCTCTCCAACCTTGCGTCATTTTGTAAGACATTATACACCTATTATTGGAAGCGGTGTGGTGTATGCTTCTCATGAATATCACACTAAAGCTGATTCAGTTAATGATGAATGGTGGGTGGACATCTATGGCGATCGCATCAAGAAAATTTACCAGTCTTATGAAGAATCTAAAGTTGCTATCAATATAATGCCGCGTCTATATCATACAGTTGAAAGCTTCATTCATGTAGTAAATCCTTATATACAACAGAAGTTGAAGCATGTGATGAAAAGTAAATATGATGTAAAGACACACCACATTTCGTTTTCAATTGAAAATCAACGCGTTGTTCTGAGACTGGGTGATGACATTCAATGTCAATTGAGTAAAAATTTGAAAAAACTCTTTGGTTTTTCAATGCTACAAACTGTGTTTGCTGCTGCGCATACGATTGGTATAGAAACACCAATGACACTTGATAAACATGAACAGCACCTTTACATTCAAAGTGATTTGATTCTACCTATTTCTGTTGGTGAGAAAAAAGAATACATTTTACGTGATTTCATTCATGATAAAGACGCTTCATATGGAATAGTCGAGAAGATGTTTGAATCTATTTTCTATCATCCCGTCGTCAAACAAACTATACCCTCTATTGCTATCAAAATTACCAATGGTTTACAAGAGTGCATCCATGTGAAAGATACTAAATCCCTCGTAACTTTAGTGTTTCGGAAAACAAAGTGAAGTCATTGTGATATGTTTATTGAAATAAAAATATGTATATGAAAAAGTCTTTTCACAGATATAGGGGGAATGAGCTAACTGTAGGCATATATTCACAAGGAAGAAACGATCTCATGCGATACATAAAACAACCATGTATATCTACAAAAAGCAACATCAAAATACTGAGTTAAAATTGATTATGTCAATACATCTCCTGAATGTGGTAGCGTGAGTTTTATTCTTTTGGGTGGTGGTATGTTTGTGTCAGGATGTCCATGTGGAAGAGATGTGTTATGTCCTATCCAACACCTCTTATCCTCCCATGCTGAAAGTGCTCGTTTCTTGAACGTGTACGTTTTCACAGTATGAACTTGAGATTTTAAGATTGTCATATTGACAAACGTTATAGTTTTATTTTTATAGGCCTTCTTATAGGAGCGATGTTTCATTTTATAAACAATAGATTTTGATATACCTTTAGCACGCTTAATACTATCTGCACATTCTTTTAATTTCATGGAATACATTTTAGGACGGAGGAGAATCATTTCATCTATTTCCTTTCCTGCTGTTTCATCCTTAAAACAACCAAGTTTGGCTTTATTCTGTATGGAATAGAGTAGATGAGTGGGATTGTAGTTAGATGTGTCGAAATATTTTTCTAATGACTTGCCTACTTCATTAAAATTTAAATCTTTTTGAGTGGTAATTCCTAAAAAGAAACTATCTGTATCACCACCCAGCAAGCGAACCTCTTTTACGAGAGGGCATGGTTTTAATATTTTGTAGAAGAGTTGATACATTTCAAGCTTGGAATAATCTAAAACGGCTTGCCCAATATAGATGGGTTTGTACAACTCAACTTCTGATTTTATCATTTTAACACCTACAAGATCCTCATCGATGATGTCTCTATCAATGAAAAGAGGTGATGAGGTCAATTTGTGATATTTTTGTTCATCAAGGACTAGTTTGTAGTTCATACGTTTTCTAACATCCTCCATGGTCTTTCCGAAAAGACTGTTATTCTTATATTTATAAAAATCCTTTTCAAAATTATTTTGGGCGAGTGCACGTTTTTGACTGTTACTATCTATGTAGGGTTTGAGGAAGGCTTTCTGTCTAAATTTGATAATGCGGTGAACTGACTTTAGAAGCATGCCCATTTCTAAATAGAATTTTAGTATGCAGAAGTGTACGAGATAATTTTTCTTATCATATTGGGTGAGTAAAAGTTTGCGGCATGGTTTGTACCTTGGCTGTCCACACTCTGTTAAGTTATTATGAAATTGTGACATGAATGGTGAAAACATATCTTCAGTCACTTCACCAGATTCAGGTGCGAGTGGGAAATCAGCAGTTTTATTTTTAATGCTATTTGGATAAATCAAATCCACTTCAAAATAATATCCCCAATCACCTTCATCTGGAATCTTCAGTATGTTTGAAGGGTTGGAGTAATACTGAAGCTCATCTTGATTTAACCAACTAAACTCGGAATGAGGTAGTGGTTTAGACAGTGAACTGCCATATAAATTATTTTGGTCATAGTACTTTAGGTGGATATGATCATCACCTACTGTTTCAGATTTTATATGATGTTTATTTACAAATGTGAGACCACCGCGTATTCCGCGCTCAAATATATTATACATCTCCGGGTCTTGTAAGAGATGAATGGTCTCACCAGTCATTTTAAAGGCTGATTTAAAGGACATGGCTGGTAGACTGACAAAGTGGACAGGATCTAATTTGTCTTCTTCTAATGCGACTCGTCGAAATTCCTGAAAGACATCAGCCAGCAAAATGACATCTAATTCTAAGTAAGCGATCATATAATCGCCAAACGTTTTACATTCAAATTTTAACCATGCCTCTTGAGCATGTTCATAGTCCTCTACTGGACAATCTTCACCCGTCAAATCGTTTTTGAATTTGTCAATGGAAGGAAGGGTTGTTTCATTTAGTTTAGACATTGAGCTAAAATACGCATAAGGAAAGACTCCTTTGCGAGTGATTATTTCATCCGTTAAGTTTGGATAGTGTTTCTTCAAAGTTTGACTATGGAGAAGAAACTTGAGATTTCGAACGAGAGAAGCTAGTGACGCTGACATGAATTGGAATGAATCTAAAAATTTTATTTCGAAGAATACTGTCTTATTTTCTTTAGTTTTATCTACTGGTACTTTTGCTGTCATTGCCATGAATTTTTCTCTCGTTTGTGCTATTACATTAAACTGCCACGATTTCATCTGGCTCAACCCTCCTTTTATGAGCATATGACTGTCATAGCCCTTAAAGTTATGAAAAATGACGGGTAGTACACGACGTCTCAACCTAAGTGAAAAGTTACATTTGGAGCAGAGTGCGTTTCTAAATTTACCAGTGATGTGATCATGATCACGCACTTTCTTAATTTTATCGTCATCAAACGTTTTATGACATTTAGGACAGGATGTGCAACTTTCAAATTTTTGTTTGTCTTCATCTGTCATATGTAGTGACTTACGCTGCAATTGGGAATCATATGATTGTTGAAATTTAGCAGCTTTATCGAGAAATTCTAGAAATTTTGAAATGCAATCTTCACCTTGCCAAGTATGCATTTTGTTTTGTCTATTCCTAAAGTGGTCATGCCATACTTCATAGCAGGAAATGGCTGCTGGCTTGTGGATGATATCATCAATGTAGCATTCTATGTCTGCGTAAATGACACGCAGGGGACTTAATTCGTCACCATTATCCCTATGTGAAAATATTTTATCTTTGGGCATGCGTTCCATTTGTAATTTACCTCGCTTGCACCATTCATAGTGAGTTTCAAATTTATCTTTACTCCAAAAGGAGCGGATGCAGCGGTCGCATACAAAATGTTCACCTCTTTTAGAGTGCCCCAAGTGAGTGTACAAGCGAGAGATTTTGGGAATACCACAGTAGTGCCATTCCTCGCTATCATCTTGTTTTACTAATAAGAGGTTGACTACACGTTCATAACAAGTTGAACGTGAATTATATCGGGCACCCTTCAACCCCTTCTCCCACACGTGAACGACAATTTTAATCTTATTATGTTTTTCGAACGTTTCTACATCTTTGATTTTCATGTTGTTACTATCACAACCTTCAAAGTCTAGTTCATCCTCCCACTGTCTATAGCTATAGGTATGATTTCGATTCGCGTTGATATCATTATGGTGAAGGATGGATAGGACTGCATATTTGAAACACTGTGATTTACAATCGACATTGATGACAGCTTTCTTATTATACAACGTTTTTGGTAGTTTAAATGTACCTCGAGCTGCATGACTTTCTAATAGTGAAATTTTGAATATGGCTGAGTCCACACCATCAAAAATGAGAGCGCTGTCGCGTTGATTGAATTTATCTACATTTGACTTTAAACATTGAATGTGAAAATTTAGCCAAGACTCGCAGTCTACAACTTCGGTTGCGGAAGAGGAAGGAGCATGAAACTGTATTCTCTCCGTCACTTGACCCGTTTGAAAATCTATCTTAATATATTTTAGTTTAAGGTAGATGAGCGCCTTCATTCTAAAATTGTCTAAATTGTTGAAGAGCGCTTCGATAATGTTAGAATTTTGAAGGAGCCACTCAGGAAAATCTACTATTTGAGTATTGGACTCCATGCAGTAGTCGCGTACTAAATTATTATGTGAAACATTAATGAGGGAGATGGTAGAGGTACCGTTGGTGTAGTGATCATTTGCATGCGTGTGTTGAAGTCTGTGTGAAGATCGCTGAAAGTGACTATCAAAAGAAAGAGGGCACAAATCGCAAGGAAAGGAGATGTCATCGTCAGAATCAACTTCACCTCCGGAGATTGACGCCGCTTTGCGTTGACACACACGTTGTTTGATGTGTCGAAGGAGACTGTGCTTCCTTGTAAACATATGTCCGCAGTCGGCACATTCCCACTCGTTGCCTTGCCGCGAGAGTCCTGAGCTGGAACTCGCATCACCTGAAAGAGAAATCATTCTATCATCTCTGTTCAAGTCTCAGTGTATTGTTACAACCTACTTTGACTCATCAACTCTAAACTTTCCTCGAGAAGGGAGGGTGTTGGTGATGAAGTTGATGCCTGAAATTGAGGAAGATGCTATTAGCCACACGTTTGAGGGAGATGAGAGAGGAAATTTTCAACTTACCATTTCAACGAAATTATGTTTAAGCTTGATACTTCAACAAGATAGAGACTTCACTCAAATAATACGTCTCAAATTTGGAATTCACTTGTACGCCTCAAATAATAACAGAATTCGCTAGACAACAGTTCACTTGTGCGTCTCAAAGACAGAGTGAAATGACACGAATGTCACTTTACATATATACTTTCATATTCATCATTCATTGGCTGTTCATTCTGATTGGTTGCTTGTTGATACTTAAGAATTAGAAAACATTTCAAAGTTATTATTCACAGTCAACATGACAAGCCCTCCGACAACACCAAACACAAAATTCTCTTCTCCATCCTCAACACCAAACGCTCCAACGAAGGTAGAGAAGGTGTTATTACCAGCGGACAACGAAGAGAGTGCATGTGAGAAGGAGTGTCCCGACTTAACAGGCGTGAGGTGGCAGTATCTCCAGTACGATACTGACGATGTGATGGAGATCACCAGCACGAAATTCCTCCACCAATTATGGGAGTGGTACACCCCTAACTCCCAGCCACGAACTATGGAGGAGTGGGAGTATATTGACAAAGTGAGGCTCGCAGTGGAAGAACGATTAAAGCAACTGAACTGTTTTTGTTATCTATGTGAAGCCAGACTCTGGGACGATATTGACGATGAAGACCTTTTGAAATACATGCCATAATAAATTTTTATTTCATATTATCTTTGCTTTCATACTGACGTACTTGAATGGGGCTTCAGTGGATGATTTAACCATGTATACATTTTCATTTGGAAATAGTAGCACGCTTAGTCTAACTTGTAAATCTTAAAACATTTCATATGGACGATGATGATAGATGAAATAGTGTCAAATAAAATTAAGATAGCTTACACTTCTGATACAGGGATAGCAATCGACTGCGATCCATGTGTAAAGAGCTTGTTAGACTACGGATGGGCTTAAGTGGATGATTTAACCATGTATACTTTTTCATTTGGAAATAGTAGCACGCTTAGTCTAACTTGTAAATCTTAAAACATTTCAAATGGGCGATGATGATGATAGATGAAATAGTGTCAAATAAAATTAAGATAGCTTACACTTCTGATACAGGGATAGCAATCGACTGCGATCCATGTGTAAAGAGCTTGTTAGACTACGGATGGGCTTAAGTGGATGATTTAACCATGTATACATTTTCATTTGGAAATAGTAGCACGCTTAGTCTAACTTGTAAATCTTAAAACATTTCATATGGGCGATGATGATGATAGATGAAATAGTGTCAAATAAAATTAAGATAGCTTACACTTCTGATACAGGGATAGCAATCGACTGCGATCCATGTGTAAAGAGCTTGTTAGACTACGGAAGAGAGAAGTGTGTTATGTTGCGTGTGGCGCGTGAGTGTCCTCCCATTTCATTCCATTCATCAATTCGTCTCATTGATAGAGACAGGTAGAACTCATGGTTCTCATAACGTATGCAATGGAAAGTTTTAGGCAACCTTCGACAGTTGGCTAAATGTCGCCCTGGCGCGAATGCATACTACGTTGAGACAGAGGCAATCACTTGCAAACATGACGCAGAGAGGTTTAACAAGATTGACCATTGCCGAATGTCCCTTGCGGTATACATAGCTACGGGTTTCACCGCCGACCTTTACAGGAACGCCCGTCGAAAGGAAGTATTACACCGAACTTCATTTGCAACGTTCAAGTTGACTGATAGCAGATTCAACTTAATGATAGTATTCGCCAGTCCGAAGACCGCCCAGGGCAAACCGTGTGGAGGTTCTATCATGTCTTGCCCCATGGTGGCCCTTAAGAGAGCCGATGGTTCGTTCTCGGGAGTAACGTCATCTTACACCCTACCAATTCTGCTGAGAGAGTCTTTGACTCTCTCTTTGGTAGCACTGTCGACTTCCACACTAACTGGTACATGGCTAAAAAGTGGAATGTAGCGCCATTCCGTTGGATTGACAGCAGTTGCTGTCATCAGATTGCCAATCCGAGCAAGATTATTAAAAACTCTGTCTTGCTCCTCTAGCCTGACAAACTCCTCAAATAAATTTCGCGGCCTTGACTGCGGTCCGCGAGGAGAGCTGACTTGACTGTTCGGCGTCTGCATGATTGAAATGAAATGAAATGAGAGGCAGTGGTTTATATACCCCTCTAACACGATGCAACGTTCAAGTTGACTGATAGCAGATTCAACTTAATGATAGTATTCGCCAGTCCGAAGACTGCCCAGGGCAAACCACGTGGAGGTTCTATCATGTCTTGCCCCTAGGTGGCCCTTAAGAGATCCGATGGTTCGTTCTCGGGAGTGAATTGATGGGGTGGTGAAAGCGGGCAAACATCTGCAATGAAAATGATATGTATTAGAATAGGATATACTATCTTATTTACTTTTCACTTACCAAGTTAGCCATCCTTTCGCAGTCTCGCGCGCTTCCGAATAGAAAATTTGTGCAAGTGACCGCGCATTCGTAGGCTGGCATGCAAACATTTCTTGGTCGGATGGCCGTTGTAACAAATTATTGACTCGTCTAAATTCTGGTTTACGAGTACTTCGCCGGCCAAATGATTATCCCGAATAGGGATGTGAAACTCAAACAAACGATCCTCATTCACACGTTCCCACTCATCCCTCATGCGCTCCAACTTCTCATTCGCCTGCCTCTCATCACCCCGCCGAGCCACAGTCCTCTCCAACTCAACATTCCTCGCTCTCAACACACTCATCTCCTTCATCATCTCCTTCATCATCTCCTCAAACTTCGCTTCTGCATCTCTCATTCTTCTCTCCGCAGCACTCGCCCTCTTCTCACACTCATCATTCTTCTCTTCCAACTCTCGCGTCTTTTTCTTCAAATCAGTCACACTACGCCTCATTCTAATATTTTCATCCGCTACCTCCTTCGACTTCAGTTCCTTCTTTTTCAACTCATCCAACTCCTTCAAACTTCATCCTTCACTTTCTTCAAACTCTCATACTTATTAACCAACAAATCATGCGCCATCTGCTGCGAAACATGCCTCTTCTCTTCATCCTTCAACCACCTCGCCGACTGCACACGAATCCCACCACTCTTCACTTATGGGGAAGATGAGCTCTTCGGGGGGTCGGTGATGACAATGTTTGACACCTCCGACGACGAAGAGCTCAACTTCCTCACACGCTTCCTCACACGCTCCCTATCTAAATCCACATCATCCTCATCATCACTCTCAAGCACTATCTTTCGCTCAATCTCACCCTCCAACGACGCAACCGCTCTCGCCAACTCATCATTCTCAACAACATTCTCAGCCTTACCCTCTCGCTCGATCGCCAACATTCGCTCCCTCTCTTCCACAATCAACTGCGTAAATCTCAAATCAGTCACTAAACCACCACTACAGTCAGCATGCACTCTGTAAAACACGGGCACCTCATCCTCATCACCCTTCAGCACTCTACACTTCACACACGCAACCCTATTCAAGATAATCATGTGGCCGGTGCCCGCCTTCTTCACATGCGCCTTGGCGTCCGCACTGCGATTAATTCGCCCACATGAGCACATTTTGATGTGATATTTACGATTCTTATCGTTTGCCATGCCTGATTTATTGTTAACTGTAAGATAATGAAATTTGTATAAGTTTGGAATCATGTAGTACAGTCATATTCCTAAAGAGTGTAGTGAGTGGCACTCGATCCCGTCGACAGCCCGAAGGCCTTGTACTGATCACTAGGGAAGTGAGAGATCTTCCCCGATACCCGCTCTTTACAGCTGAAGACATCATTGTCACTGCCCCGATGTGGTAACAGGAACGCCGAGTCAAAGGTAGTGATCAGTAGCTGGGATCTAACCCCTCAAAGCTGCCTTAGACTTAGTTAAATTTCAAATCTGATAGCAGATTTGAACTCAGGATACTTGAAAACCTTAGTCTATATGTTAAAACTTTGAAAAAAGTGAAAATTAAGAATTTTAAAAAAATTCCGCATTTTACTACTCATACTACTTTTAAAAAATTTTATCAGTAGTAAAGACACTATCAAACTCTATCATACAAACTTTGAAGTAAGAAGATAGCTTGCCTACTTCAAAAGATAGAGTCCTTTGAAACACCCGATATCGGGAGCTCAGAGCGACGACCGTCGCTTACCTCGTCTTTCGATGAAGTGATCAGACTTACGTTGTCGGGGGTTTATATATGCTCGGAAGAAAACTTAAAATGGCTCTATCTCCGAAAGTATTCATCGTAGCGACATGCGGTTTGTTGCAAACGATTCGTCTCATCATTCTCTATTATATGACACCTGAACCATTCTCATATGACCACGGGAAGTTGGTCCGTCAGCACATGTCCATGTAACATGCCACAAGTGAAAAAATTCCTAAGTGTGAGAGCTCCAGTGTGGTGAAAATTTTGAAAAATTTAAAACTTCCGAATTTCGACCTGGGACCTTTACCAAAACATTTTTCATCAAATTTCACTGACTCCCCCCTCCCCCCTATTTCAGAGAAATTTGATGAAAAATGTTTTGGTGAAGGTCCCAGGTCGAAATTCCACACTTTGGAAAATTTTCAAAATTTTACCCATACAAAGCCACTCTGACACTTAGGATTTTTTCAGGTGAGCGAGCTCCGACCTAAAATCTTGTAACCGCTCTAACTTTTGAACGAAGACAGATATGAACAAGCCGTTTCTTTCACTGAATTTGTCTCACTCTTAGCTTTCAAACGAGCTATTGCACGACAAAATCCGTCCACTAGAAGCCAAGATCGAAGCTAGCTGTCCAGAGGGGGGGGAGTCAGTGAAATTTGATGAAAAATGTTTTGGTGACGGTCCCAGGTCGAAATTCTACACTTTGGAAAATTTTCAAAATTTTACCCATACAAAGCCACTCTGACACTTAGGATTTTTTCAGGTGAGCTACGACAGTCCACCCTCCCAACCTGGCCGGCACACCACGCCAACCTAGACACCACATCACCGCGCGCTATACGACGGTCGGCCAGGGGGGGGGACGTCAGACCCGAAGCACCACGGCGGCCGACCACGACACTCTGCCCGTTAGATCGCCCGCCTCCGGTACGTGTTCGTTACACGAACTCGGCCCGGTAAACGGGTCGTTCCTACCGTCACGTAACCGGTACGAGCTCGTGTACCCGAAGGAGGTTCCAAAAAAAAATCCGCCCTGCTGCTTGATTTACGGGCTTTCATTCAATCTCCAGTGCTCTGTATTTTAGCTGGAGATTAAATGAAAGCCCGTTTTTACAAGCAACAGGGCGGATCCTACTTAAAGAGAAAAGTCAAACGTCAAATAATAGGTTTATTCTTCATGAAATTATAGATAGCCACGTACCACAGTAACACTGCCTGGGATAAAAAATAACAGTACCTGGAAAGTTTGACAGCAGTTCGGTAACACTTAACCATTCCTTGTGCACTAATTGCCTTCACACTTGCAAACAGTTCCACGCAGAATCCATGTATAGGCCTACTTGGTTTGATATCCCAATCTTATCCGGAAATGAGAGAATCAAATTGTCTCTGAAAAAAGAAATATTTTTCATTGACATTTCACGCTGGATTCATGCTATCGTAAAAAGCAAGGATATGTATAGGATGCATCCATGCAAGAATTACATGATGTATTATATATAAAAGCACAAATGAAACAAAATCTGTAAATTATATTAAGCAGTATTTACTATGCCAGCATCAATTATAAATAGCATGCAAAATTATAATGAGATTAACATTTAAGTCAATGTATGGATTAATCAGAGCTTCTGTAGACCTAAAATAACAAGCAATGCGTCAATCATGTCGAGAAGCATCTGCACGCATACTTTAGGCCTAGATAGATTTTATCACGTTTGTTTAAATTTTGGCATCTAACATTATAGGAGATATTGTTACTTATGTCTTTATATGCGCCTCTTACCTCAATTCATTAGTTGTTACATAAGACAGTTTCGAAATGAAGTTTTAACCTAAATCACACTTGTCTACAGTTTGCTTTCCAATGAACTTGGCTTCTGTTTTCTGAACGAACTGTAGACAAGTGTGATTTAGGTTAAAACTTCATTTTGAAACTGTCTTGTGTAAGAACTAATGAATTGAGGTAAGAGGCGCATATAAAGATTGATCTCTCCTATAATGTTAGATGCCCAAATTTAAACAAACGTAACAAAATCTATCTCGGCCGAAAGTATGCGTGCAGATGCTTTGCGATCCAACGCTTGATCATTGATGATGTCGCTGATGAAGTATATAAACTAACCAGTTAGCAGTAGAAGAAGCAGCATCCCCGTGAAGCCTGCATAATACCTTTTACATTAAGCTTGTTTCAATCGGATCATTAACACATTTCAAGAACTTAATACAAGCCATGATAAAAGCGAACTTAATATGAAAAGCACTACAATCCCTATCAAATCATCTTTTATGAAGAAAAAATAATAATGCGATGAATTATTTGTATCTACTAAATACGGGAGGTGTGCACCGTACAGCTTTACTGATGTAGGTCTCACTGTAAACTGCATACCACTAAAACAGCAGTTACAGTAATATATATATATATAAACTTATAATAATAATAATTTTAATAATATATAAACTTAACAGAAAATATTCGTAAGAAACTTGAAAATTATGAGTCACAATTTGATGATATCAATTAAAATCCGCTAGTATCAGATAGAGCGTCTCTACGGATATTTTCTGTTCGGAGTGTAAAAACAGCCGTGAAAGTAATTTTAGCTGTTAATTTTAACGGATATTTGTTGTTTACAGCGCACTTGCAGTCACTCGCAGTGACAAAGATAGTTTTTTAACTACAATACATCATCTCACTTGGCTCTTCTCCGAACTTCTATAAGGAATAGGAATGAACTGACGTCACGAGGATGCTGCTGCCTTCCCTGCAGACTAGACAAATTGATTTTGTTTACATCTGCATCAGCACCTTACAATATTTCCCCAAAATCGCCGGTTAATCAGGGTTTGTACACAAAGATATTGTATTACAAAGATGACTACTAATACTGTTGGCCTACTCAATCACACTTGCAACTATTCTGAATGTCATCGTGACAGTTCAAAGCGTGATCACAATCAAATAGTCAAGATTTATGCAGAGCTACAGCTAGTAAGGCCTATATTATCCACTCAAGCAGCTGCTTGAGAGAAGAGCATGAAAACTCAGCAATTATGAATATTCACCTTGTGTGAAAAATATGCAAGTATCACCACTGAAGGATCACACAATGACTATTAAAATAAACTTGTAGAGCGCGTTTGGACTAGACTGATGAACTAGGAAAAATAAGAATAGGAGAAACACTCATTCTCCTGATGAAAATACTCTTTTGGAAGACAATCATTTTCAGGCGGTTCCTATTAGTCTCACTAACTAGTTCCATGCAATAAGTGGGAAGTTTAGAACGAAATGGAGAACACTTATTCATCTAGAACCGGCTATCAACAATTTGCACAGACAAAGCTCACTTGATTAGATGCTATAGCCTACCTCAAGCACAAACCATACTGAGTGCTACTTTGTACACTTGACATACAGGTAACTTACTGATGATGTCACACATTTATCAAGGAGTAAGTGACAGCAGATAGTGGATGACAATATAGGAATCAATCTCACCGAATTGAAAAAATCTGCTTTCCACTTATGACTTGCATTCATTCACAATCGCCAAGGAGTAAGTGACAGCGGACAATTGATGAAAATACAGCAATAAATTTCAGTCGAATAATACTTGATTGCAGGTCTGCATGCTTGCTCTCGACAAAACGGTGGTCTGCCTAAATTCGTATCTCCGAGGAACCGAATATGTTTAAACAAAATTATTTTAAATAACCAGATAGAGTTTTATTCTGGTTTTATCATGTAGGCTTTTCATCGATAGCCCACTCATGAATGAATTAGCATTTAGGCAATGCTTCAGCAGTGTTGAGATGCAAGTATATTCACCTACATCACTAGAACATTATATTTTTGTGGAAGGGTAATTCTATCTTTGGGTATTACTTTGTTGAACTGAGGGTTAGAAAGAAAAGCAAGACTATAGAGTAAGTACCTTTCTGTGAGCAAGACTATTGAGAAGAGGTTCATCAATATTTATGATCAAATTCTACCTCGCCACGGGAATTCAACCTCGGCGGCTAAAGAATTAGAAGATTCCAGGAAACGAACAAGTGTACTTGAGCAGATGCCTCAGAGAAAAGCTGTGTAACAAACTATGCTACAATTTTGAATAATTTTTGATGAATGAGAGCAAAACAGATCTACGAAGTTTTCAATTATTTAGATGTTTTGCGTTGCATCAAAAAACATCAATTTTTTGACAAAAATTGCCACTTTTATCAATTATATTATTTATCTGCTTTTCTTTTAATGACCAAAGTAATTGAATTCGAACTGTCACAGCTGATTTAATTGTATTACACGAAAGAAATCTATTTTGACAATTTTCACACGACTTTAGAGCTTGGAATTGATCGAGAAAACATTAGCCGGCACTAAAGAATAAATTATAATGGCATAATATCTCGGATTTTGATTACTCAAGCACGACAAAAATCATTTGTAGTTGAAGGCATTGATTTCCACAATGTGGAAGGTTGCTGTTCCCATAGATGATTATGCAATTCCAGTTCAAGCCAATGCAACTCCTTTATAAGATTGAGTGTCCTAGCCAAGAAGTGCTTCGGTCAGCGGTTATATTGCCTAAATTGGCAATGATTCAGAATTGCGGAAAATTTTAGGTTCGGGTACAAATTATGCGAAGAATTAACACCAAACATTCATATGAACCGCATCCTTTTGCAGCTCTACAAAGCGTCTGTCGCACCACTGTGATGAGACCACAATGTGAGATGCCATTTATCTGTGACATGATGTAAAAGGACTGAAAAACAGCGGAAATTTTGTAATAGTAATTCTTGATTTAATTGCAGCATTTCAATCATTTAGCAACGACAATGGGTACAAGCCACGTCTAATCAAATTACCGCTTGCAGCATATTCCTGAAAATGTACAAATTGTAGAGAGAAATGCATATTTTCTCAAAATTTTCAGTTGGTATTCAAATAATAACAGAATATTTTATGTGGACGGGAATGCTTCGTGTGTACAGCAATAGCCGGGTGCCCGAACTCAATACATATATCTTCCGGCGACCACCGTTATCCCATTATAATTCCGACCTCTGCCCGACCAATTTTTTTTTGTTTTAAAATGGTCTAAAACCACTTTAGTGTCAACCTGCTTTCGAAGGAAGTAGCCCTAGTGAGCACAGAATGCGTCTCAAGTCATTTCATGCTTCACGAAGTTTTCCCGCTACCCAGCTTCGTTACGAATTCGTTACGCGGGTGGGCGATCTAACGGGTGCCGGTCCAGAGGGGGGGGACGTCAGCGACGGCGGCCATCTTGCGCTATCCAGAAGTGTAGTTTTACTTACTACTGATCTCGGTCAGATAGATGACGAATAGGAAACTCTTCGGCCTTTGCATTTGGGTTGCTGATGAAGCTGGGAACTTAGGATGAATGCTTGCATGCGTAAAGCGAAGTGACTAAAATTAATGTATTGCATAGAATGTCCGTTGCCCGCGACCCACTTTGTCCTCTGACCGAGATTTTTTAAGGTCTCGGTCAGAGGACAAATTGATGTCGAACAGGAAACTCTTCGGTTTGTGCATTTGGATTCATGAGACTGGGAACTTAGGACGAATACTTGAACGCGTAAAACGAAGTGATCTAAATGTAATTGCATACATTATCATGTCTTTAGACCGAGACCCTTGTACTCTGACCGAGATCTTCAATTTCAACGTTGTCCTCTGACCGAGATTTTTGAGGGTCTCGGTCAGAGGACATTTTCGTGGTTTTTGGAGTTTTTGAGAGGGTTAATTGATATAAATGAAAAATTTCTTTTGCATAGATGTTAAGAGCATGGATCCCTCCATGCTGTGAAATTTCATCCATCACTAGTTGACCGGTGTCTGTGAATTATCTGGCGTGATATTCCGTATTTTGACTACTTCTACAAATATTTTTAGTAGCATGATGGTCGTGAGGAATCACGAAAGGAAATATACACACTAATTAACAGAATTTCTCTTCTTTCTAGTGCTTGTAGTCTTTCATTTTCATGCATGCGATTGACTTTAATACCGAAAAGTTTAGCTGTAGTGTATATTTTTAAATGGAATTTGCATTCTGTAGAATGCAGAGTTTTAAGAAACGAATAAAAGATAGGCCCTTCATACATTTTTATACATAAATACTTATTTTTCTAGAATATGTCAGACTATACCCCTGCAGCATTGAGACGACGACTTATCACGATTGAAGACAGCTCAGCTCGTCACAAAAAAGGACATCTCAGTAGTGAAAACTGTGCCCTACTTGCCACGGATAGGTACATGGATAGGTACATGTAAAGTTTAGTGTTATCAATAGGTACATGGATAGGTACATGTAAAGTTTAGTGTTGTCAATAGGAACATGGATAGGTACATGGATAGGTACATGGATAGGTACATGGATAGGTACATGTATACTTTAGTTATCGATAGGCACATGGATAGGTACATGTATAATTCAGTGTTATCAATAGGAACTTGTATGAGATCTGTTTTACTGGATAGGTACATGTGTTTGGTACACTGTGTTTCGGAACGTCTATGATCGAACTTGTGTGGTTTGGTTCTGAGCACTTGGGTACGTACCGATAGACGTCCGTTGTTTGATTTTGAATGGGTTTGCTCAATTGCGACTATTGTGACTATTGCAACCATTGTAATCAAGATGACACATTGATTTTCCTTTTACGTAGACAAACTATGCTATAAATATGAGATAGTTTTTGATAACATACATAATGATGACTAGTATCCCAACGTCGTGGGTTGTCGCAAGAGACCTTGGATATTCGTTCAAAGCCATAGAAACTGTAACAAATCTCAGTGAAAATATCAACGCTGGTGATTTAGTTGATCGACTAATGGATCTAGATGAGCATGCTATGAATCACAATTTGGATCGTAGGTGGATAGAGGATTTCTCCATGCTACACTGCAATGATAGTGAAATTAGGAGGATCAAATTGGAACGATATGGAAAGAAGGAGACATCTGACAGTGTTTTAATAAAAAGTTCTCCCAATAAAAGTGACTTCAGAAGGAAATTAGAACAAGAGACATTTAAATTATTATGTGAACGGAACTGCGTTAAATGTTTTAAACAGGAACGATCCCTTCTCTTTTTGCCATGTTCTCATAGCGTTATGTGTTCTACATGTTATGTACCCTTTGAAACTTCATCTTGTCCCCTTTGCGATGAAGAAATATCTTCAACAGTCACTGTATATCGTTCATGATGAGTCATCATGCAGGTCTGTGATTGGTCACTATTGTGTCTTTGTGTGACTTTTCTATATAAGGAGGACATTGTACCGTTCTATTTCAAGCATAATTTGAGGCTAATACAATGTCAATCAGCATGTCGTTCACTACCAACATTCCCATTTCAATAATTTACCGAAGTCAACTCTTCACGGGCAATATATTTTATTCTGCCGTGAATATAACTGGCTATAAAGCGGATTTGGTGGATCTGATGGAGGAAATAGTGAAGTATTTCCGCTGCGGAGAGGACGTTGTGGTGCAGAGAATGCTAATGAGAGTCGTGAACAACGCTCTTACACGAGTTGCAAGATTCTGGCTCAACGAAGTATTTCGCCCACTATCTCAAACGGAGATTGTACCGGAATACTCTCGCTGTTGGTGCAGCAGTATCCAACGGAAACTCAACACATGTCTCCATGACATTATCACCTCCAGCTACTATGATGAGAAGGGTGAGAAGTGCAAACTGGACTTGTTCAGTGGACCGCCATCAGTAAGCATCAATGTGGCTGCTCAAGGACATTCTGAGGTGATCAGTTTGCGGGCATACTATGCCAATATTTTAAAGACTTTCCATTTAAAGCCTTGCTGTATGTGCTGTCCTATTTCAAAACATCTAATGAAAGACATTGAGCAGCTCATAACTGCTACAAATGAGACTCTAGCCGATGTGAGTGTATATCAGTTTCCCTCTACAACTTGCTAAGTGTTTTATGTAATTTTATACGTACCAGCAACAAACTCTGTGAATGCTTGTAAACTTTTGTATATAATGTTGTAAGTACTAAGCAAAAATTGTAATTGTATTATCTATTTCCATATTAGAATAAAAATGTCTGTAAAACGGAAGGCATCTTCTCGTCAATCGAAACGGTCCTTCAAACCTTCAAGTCAGTTTAAAAAGGCGTTGCGAAAGTTAAACAGGATACATGATAATAAGAAGAAGTGTAAATTGATTCAAAATTCAAGTGATGATTTCATTCGTGATTTAGCTTTTGCAATACACAAATGTCTACCTATTTACAAGCCTCTGTTGAATGCTGGCTCTTTGAATAGCATAAAAAAGTTTTCAAATCCAAGGAGTAGTGATAAGAAAAGGCGAAACTTAATTCAGCGCGGTGGTGGTGGGTTTCTAAGTATGTTAAATGATATTGGAAACAGTATTAATGGTGTAATCAATAGTCCGCTTGGAAGGATTGCAGCAACTGCTGCAATGTTAATATAAGGTTAGCGAATCATAAAGTGACACGTCATCACTTTGATTGATGAGTCATATATAGGTGTATATAAGGAAGACGCTTTAATGATATTTTACCACTTTCAAGTGACAATTCATTTGCGCTGGTTGAAAGCTCTGAATTAGTACTT
>CAJQUW010010669.1:0-19310 GCA_907163375.1 Prostheceraeus crozeri
TTTCTTCCTCTCGGACCCATTCCTCCCAACACATCCTTGGCCATCTCCCTCACCTTCCTGCCAGAGGGGGGCTGAGTCAGCATGATGACTCATCGATGACTCATCACTGCACCGCACTGGACTTGTTTTTGGCACGGGGTTACTACTATGAATCGTCATCAAACTTGCATTCGCTTTCATCATATGGAAGCATCTCTGGAGGCCTTCTTTGCAGCACGACAGGACAGTGTTAATCGCCAACAGTGATCGAATAGGCAATTGTCACCCTTTGTCACTGACCTGTGATGCAATCTCTCATCGTCCCTATTCGACGCCATCAAGCCTATTGTGCTGTAGAGCGATCAGCAGTGACTGCTGACATATGTCGACATCGCGCGGGAAGAGGGGAAGATTAGGGTTCGCAGTTCAGATGAAAATCAAGCCCGGGTCAACCCGCTTCAAAAATTTGGAGTCCGGGCCTAGAATCCCGAGCTTCATTTTTTTAGCCCATAGCTGCTCGGGCAGCCCGATTTTTTAAAGCTCAACATTTTTTTCTATGTCTTGTCTTGCTCCACACCCTTCATCTTCATGATGATTTCTCTGATAGAAACACCTGATTTCGGAAGATCTGACTTTAGTTGGTTGACGTCTCTACTTTTGGTTATGATTACATCAGTAGCAGCAAGACGTGCAATCAAATAGTCAAGAATTTCCCTTCTCTAGAAACCCTATTAACATTCGCTGTTTTTAGGCTTCAATAGCTGATGTTTGGGCAGGCTCACGTTATGTGCTTTCAGGTGATTCTGCAGTCCCTCGGTGGAGCTTGCGCCTGCTGCTAAAATGTGGTTGCAGGCCACACTTTAGGCTATATTGCCTGTCGGATAGGAGTGTAGGAGTGCTTCCGCTCTTGATTCTACCTACAATTGATAGTTTCAACTGTCAACTAACTGATGTTGTTTTGAGATTACACAGTTTCAAATATGTTTGTCAATAGCGACTGTATTACAGGTTTGACATCAAATAGATGCAAAGGTGAAGGAAGGGAGATCGCCGTAGAGGCTGTTCCCAACTTCATCCGCTACTTCAGACATTTATGTAGAATGCTTTCAGAAAGCTTTACCAGCTGTTTGACATCGACCACAGCTTAAGGTTACATCATTTTTTGTGTGCTCATTGAACCAGCAGTGAAGTATGTGTCATCAGTACAATGCGACTGACAGCGCATCCAATACACGTAAGCATATTTGATGAATTTTCCATATTAGTGGGCGAATGAAAAATTGCTCTTTCATCAATATTTTTCTGAAATTCCACTGCACAGTTAAGATAGAGCCGTCAGCTTTAGAAATCCGGGCTATTTCTTGCAGATCGAGCCAGGCTCTACAGCCCGGGCTAAGCCCGAATATCGAGAGTGAAGCCCGAAAAGTCGGGCGGGCTGCCCGGGATAGCCCAGGCTGCGAACCCTGGGGAAGATAGGACATCGCGCAGGAGGAGGAGAAATTCAACAACCAGATTCTATGATGTATAATTGTTGTTCAATCTGAATGATGCAAAATAAGGCGTAATTGTCAAGCGCAGTTTTGCTCATGTCTGACATGTGCTGTTAAGCAATTTTAGCAAATATTTATTCAGTCATTTGAAAGACTTATAAAAGCCCTAGTTGTAAATATTTGTGATTAGGTACATGTATATTCATCAACATCTTTATCAGACTTGTGTTGTAATTGTAATTGCAATTGCAATTACGGTAATCAGTGATTATAATCAATTACATTTTTAGCCATTCAATTGAGAAGCAATAGCAATTACTTTACAGTAAGTGGTGCTAAATATTTAAATAGCACGCAGTTCAAATTACCTCGTCGATCACCCGTTGCCATACTTTGGTTTTCAACTAGCGCTATATTTTTTTTAAAAAAAGAACTTTGTGTGTTGCAACACCATGTATTTGGAACAACAAGAAAAAACAAAGGTACAAAAGAAAGAGTAAAAGGCGTCTTGCAAAATAATTAAAGTCAGACTCTTTGGTGAGCCTCGTCGATCACACGTTGCCATACTTTGGTTTTCAACTAGCGCTATATTTTTTTAAAAAATAAAAAACTTTATGTTGCAACACCATGTATTTGGAACAAAAAGAAAAAAACAAGGGTACAAGAAAAGAGTAAAAAGCGTCTTGCAAAATAATTAAAGTCAGGCCCTTTGATCAGCGCGAAGAACACAGGCCGCATTGCCTCTCTGAATATCAACGCTCACACGTTGCATTAGCCATACAGATTCTCTCGCATCGTGGGTTACATCTGTAAGGCGACTCCTGATCTTCTGGAGCAAAATGCAGCGTCGATGAACCCATCGAGCCTGAGGTTTCCACCGCGATTGGTTGAAAAATGAACCGATCAGCTAGAGAGAAATTCTTATCTTTCTTACGTCTCTCTGCTGATGAGACTACGGAACCGGCTTGGGTGGCCGATGCATGCAGTGCTGTTGAGGAGAAGGCATCTCTGCATATTGCGTCCAACACTAAGCACTTGCCTCTTGCGAATGGAAAAATAGTGACACCGCCGCTTCCCATCGCCACGGTCCAGACCAGCTGGTTCAATTACTGGCGATAATCCGCACTTTGCCAGTGCTCGTCGAACAGTTTCATTCAGTGCTGATAACTGGCAATGTGTCCTGCACTATATCGACAAGATAAGGTATGCAGTCCACATTTGTCGACTACTTCTCCGCATCTGCACGGAAATTCTCGGCAAACTGCTGCACCTACACGAAGTGCAACTGCTGTTCGAAGTGTCGTTGTCTAACATTGTAGGATTGTACCAATGCTTGACACTGGAATCACGTGTAGCCATGACCCGCTATACGCAGATAGTGCACCTATGAGCCTAGCTCGTTCAAGAGTATTTGCATCTGAAAGCCATTTCTTGTTGTTGAAGGCGACACAGAAGTTCATCCCAGGCACGTTCACAGCCATTCATGTCATCATGTGGTTTGCTATCACCTCCATGAAGATATGTCCATTGTGAAGCTTCCACGTCAAACACATTGACACAAAGGGATCCAGAAAGATTCGCAAGGATTTTTGTGGCCAATGTTTTCGACGAAGTAATTGACGACAGCTAAGCAGGGAGAGCAACGTCGGATGGTTGTCCGATGCCAATACCACCAAAGCGAATTGGCTGCTTTGCTTGTGCCCATGATCGATCATCAAAGTTGACATTGATGATTTCCTCCAGACCGGATTTTATGGTTGAGTCCAGACGATTAAGGGCTTCTTCAAGTTCAACGCAATGTGCTGAAAGTTAATCTGGAAATGAGTAAGCTCCGGCTAAGTAGGTAAAATGCAACATGAGCATTGACAGACTCAAGTCTTTCGCAGGCTAAAATGATCGAGGCTTCCTTCTCCTAGAGTGCATTATTAATTGCAAAATTTGACAGTAGAGAGCCTAGTAATGTCAGTTCACCCTCTGATGGGCACTTCAGAGCTGGAAGTAAATCGCACCATAAGTAAAACGCACCATCACTTTTTGAAATTCATGATCATCAAGACCAACATGGATCAGTTCGCATTTTGATGCATTAATATCCAGACCAAAGGATCGCAAAACATCAGCAGCTCCCTGAACGTCCTCGTAAACTTTTTCAGGTGGGACTGCAATAGTCGCGTCGTCGAGATACCGCAGACTGAATGGGCACTGCAATGAACGGGCTACACAGAAGCAGTAGTAAGAGAAAAGAGGACCGGCTACGTCTCCTTGATGAACATCCCTTTCTGAAAGTATAATTTTTTCATTGAAGCACAATAACGATGGTGACTTGTAGGCCTGGTAGGCCATAGGTAATAATTCTGGAGTCCTGTCAGCAATTGCTTCAATCATCTTATCACGTCGTAGTGAATTGAATGCATTCTGAACGTCCAATTTGATAGCGACATATTTGCTTGCTTCGTCATTACTGAGAAGACCTCGGAAAGAATAAGCAACAGCTTCACAGCCGGATCGGATGCCGACACCCAACTGAACAGGCTCTAACTGAGGGCTAACTCGGCGGGTGGCCTTGAAAACTGCAATTTTGCAAGCAAGGCGACGGATAACTGACCCTATGGCAATAGGGCGTATGCCGCCGGTTTTTTTCTTCAGCGCGATAAGTCTGCTTGAATATATTAATTCCCGTGGGAAGGGTGGCAAAGATCCAGAAATCAGTGTTACAGCCAGATTTCTTAAAGATGAAAGCAACCGTTCAGCAGCTTGTCCAACAGTCTCAGTTGTCAGATCTTTCAAGTGCAGGTTGAATGCAATCTATACCACTTGCTGAGGCGCCTGAGAAAGATTTGTTTGCGGCTCGCACTTCAGAGATCGCTACGTCCATATTGATGTCTGTTACAATCTCTGGAAAATGTTCGCCTTCCGCAGCACTTGGATGCTTATTTCTTAATTCAATTTCGGTTTCATCGGAAAAGTCAGTTGAACGGTTGAACACGCCATTCTTATTGCTGTCCGCACGTCGTGAGCTGCCAAATTTGCTTGTATGATGCGATTCAGCTCGTTTGAGTTAATTTTTTCAATTCCAAACATTTTGTGATCTTTGTTACTAACTTTAGTAGTCATTGAAGGCTCTACACCACTTAAAAAGTCACCTGTCTGTTGTTTCACACTTGTTGTCAGAGATGCACTGCTTAACTTTTTGGTATATTTAGGATGAGATAAAGCTACAAAAGAGAACATCGTGAGTCGTCGCCAACCAGTCTCAGACGAAGAGAGAGCTAGGTTAATTGCTTCGCTCAAAGCAGATGCTACGGCCGGACGGGCAGCTTTGGGTATCCTTTGTAAAACTGAATATTCATGTCTCAAACAGACGAGATGCTGTAAAATTCAGTAACATTAGTTGTTGAAGAAGGTAAGCTTGAATCACTCTGTGATGACTGCCGAATATCAATCGGGTTTCTTTGTAGATCAGTAGGGATTGAACAATGTCTCCATCGCCAAGTATACAGAGTGGCGGCTTGTTGTTTTGTGATTTTCGCACAAGATAAGTGTGTCCAACCCTGACAGACATCACATTGTTTTCTTTGCCTGACTGCACGTCTTGAACAGTGGAGGCAAACTCGACAGGTTATTTGTTCGCTCGGCTGTGCGATAGATTCACTACTTGTTGTGATGGCTGTTCATTTGATTGATCATGCGCATGATGATTGGAATGTGCTGCTATTGTTCCAGATGCATCATCAATGACGGAATTGATAATCGTGTTGACTCATTTGCAGGACATGCCATTAGTACTCCTTCATGGATAGAACTACCATATTAATACACCTTTGTATTGTCAACGGAAATTAAGGGCACATGAATTATTTTATAGAAATGCGGTTTTAATCTCTAAATAAATTTTTGAAGTGTAAGTGCAAACTTAACAAAGTCTCCTAGAATGCAAAAGCCTCGATATCTTTGTATAGTTCAGCTTGAACATTAGCAGATATCTATGGTGAAACACTTGGAGAAAGAGGAAAAAGCAGCTATTCAATATCAACACTACAAGCGTGATCTTTTTCCCCGATGAGCAATCCCAATCAACTTTAGAATATCCGCCTGGAAAAATGGATGGTGGGAGAACGTGCAGTGTAAGACTGGCAATAAAAAGTAATTGAAATGTTACTGTAGAAAAGTGAAGTAATTTGAGCAACTGACACAAGTCTGATCTTCTTTGACATTTTTAATTGCCGCTATGATGACATTTGAGTTGGAGTCGTAAAAGTGCCTCTATCGAGGACGAAGTCGCATCTTTGGTTGTTTATTTCTGCCTAGATTTTGGACAGCATATGGCATATGCCTATATCAGAGAACCTCGAAAATCCGTAAAATGCATTGGTAAGCATTTATTACAATACTCTTGAATACGAGTATATCGGTCATACATTTAACAAAGTAAGTTTACAAATATTTTTTACATTTCAATAATAAAATAAGTAGCAAAATCAATAATTACAAACATACAGCTATGCAGACACAAACTGATCGTATAGATTTACGATACTTAATTTCATCATTTAGGCATAAGTTCGAGGGCACTTGTTATCTCAGTTCGCTTTTTATTTGCCTTTGTATGAGTACTTTATGGTTGGTTTACTTTTTACTCTTCCACGTTCTTCCCAATAAAGTTTGTTATAAAATTTTTCATAAAGTGACTATCCCTTTTTGCTAAAATGTTCCACGCACTTTTACGGGCAGGTAACCATCGATTTTGTACATAAGTATTCTGACTGTCAACTGTTGAGATTGATGAAAATCTTTTCCTTGACTCCTTATTTGAAACTGCACTGGAAGTGGACGGTAATAGTCTGTTGAGTAAGAATGTCTGTTCTTCGGGACACCCACTTCTTGATGATGTGTAACTGAATGCAGCTTTGGAACTCTTATTGGAACTGCTGCCAGTACCGATATTGACGTCATCAGACCCTAACTCTGGACTCTTTAATTCGAGCAATGGTGGCAGTCCCTTACAACGACCTTTCTTTTGAATGCGCTTTTGTTCAAAAGGAGTGATATATTTGAACAATTTCCATGTTTCCATCATACTGAATATACTCCAAAAGTTGGGATCAGTGGCATCCATTAATGCCATCATTAGAAGGGCTTCACTTGAATGTACGGGACTGTCATCTGAAATTATAGGATTATCTTCTATCTTCAATATCCAAGGTCCATAGATGTCAGCTATTATTTGTTGGGAGATATGTGGTGACGAAGAATATTCCCACATATGAACTACGTGGATCATCATAAACGCTAAAGTGTTGATGGCAGTTCGAGACATTCGCAACACTGATTGTCTAATGATATCGGTGAAATGAGGACTCACATGAAGTTGAAAGGTATATAAAGGTTTCGCACTGATCTCATTAAAACATTTGTTATCAATAAACAAAAGTTTCCGAGGAAGTAAAGAAGCTAACTCTCTCAAAATGCTGGTTTGTGCTGAAATGGAGACATCATGAAGGCGCATGCGAATCACTCCTATCGACGCTTTTTTCACCACATAATCGTATATGAATCGTCTGGCAACTTCAGTGTCCCTATCGTTCTGTTTATAATACAATTCCCAAAATTGATTGCTGGCAAAAGTGCTGCGACAAAATTCGATGTTGTTTATCACCTCTACAATCAGATTGCAAACAAAGGGACTCTCTTTTTCACGTAAATCCTCTACGGAATATTTCTTCAACATCCATCGTGGTTTGGCTGCTCTTTGAGCACGATATCTGTATTCTGATAAATTTGCACAAGGTATTTGAGGCAGTTCCTTATCTCTGTCTGAAAATACTTCCGTTTCCATCATCCTTAAGTGTGTTGGATTGTAATACTTCTTAGAATAGAATTTGATGGTTTTGGTATTTGAAATAGCACGGTGTCCTCTGATCTTGACCTTAGTCGGCATTTTTAGGCGCTATCAACCTGGCCTAATCAGCCACTTTTAGTTGACCTTGGGACAACTTGTAATGATTTGCAATGTAATATTACAGTTCTGAGATCTGAACTGTAATATTGCATTGTGTTAAGGTTATCTATGATTGAATCGCAATATGCTAAATCGGTATATTGCGGTTCAATATTTCAACATTGAAAGATATACGAAGATTAACACAATTATAGGCATAATTTCTGATATCTTTGATAATTGTCAAAAGGAATGATCCAGTTGAATTCGTAAATGTCTATCTTTGTTACAAAAACATGGACTCCTAGATTATGGACATGGATTTCTAATGACTCCTATATAACTATGATAGCTCAGGCATAGACTTCTAAATTTAGAAGTCTATGGCTCAGGACACCGAACTAGGGCAAGTGTGGCAAAAATTTTAGAGGCTGATTCTGTAAATCTAGATATCTTAACCATGGATTTCTATATAGTATTCTATATCGGGATGAGACACTACCGATATCTACATACATTAGTAGTCCTGTTTTGAAGACACTTGATTGTTGAGTATCACGATTATACTTTGTCAAAGTGACTTTCAAATGTGTTGTCGATGGTTGTTGTTGTAGCACAAATTGTAGAACCCAAATAGAAAACAAGATTTTCTATTTCATTTCATTGTTTCCCAAAAAAAGCTGAAAGATTCAAGAAAATATTGGCTGCAAAATATTCGAGAATTTGAAGAGGGATATTGGAATCGCATAATATAAAGAACATCTACTCGCACAGCTAGTGCATGAATGTTTCTTTATATTATTCCACGAGTTTTACTTATGGTTTTGATAGAGGATAGATTGTGCATTAAGCAATTGACTGAAGTTGTAGAATTTTCGGAGCCATCCATTTCAATCGTCTTAAAAAACAACTTTGTATAAAGCGATCGCTTATTTCAAGAAAAATACATGAGAATTTGCCAGACGATTTCTGCACTTTTCGAATACAGACTTGGACGGATGGCCTATGCATCCAGATTTCCATACTGATATGTAATTTTTCATACAACAATTGACGAATCATTTCAGTACAGAAAATTGAAATCGATGTCCAACTTCAAATCATCGCGATGAAAGTTCTTGCCAACAAATGCAAAGAAGTTTTTCGAAAACTTTGTAATTGGTTCTTGTGGATAGGATTTCTTCGGACTTTCTTTATGTGGATATTCCATGCTTTTATGGTCATGTCCATAATCAAGTTGGTACAATCAAGCCATCGCGAGAAAATGCAGCAAATAATCCTATTCATCCACGTTGAAGCAGTGTCGGACGAGGTCTCTTCTCACTTGATTTGAATCAAATAACACGAAGGACTACACTTTTTAATGATGACTTTTCTGACTATAAATCCATCTAAGCTTTACATATAATGCCTTTCTTCTTAAGTCCGAGTTTGTGGGTTCAGGCATGATTGAAAAGAATCTCGAGAAAATCCAAATTATTTGATTCTGAGCGATCAGTAGCAGCGTTCAAAGCTTTGGGACACTTCAGAATACTTAGAAAGGAAATCATTTTGGTCCTTCTGCATCAGTTACATCCTTTACAGATATCAAATTTTTTCCACATGAAGACTGTCGATACCAGCTGAAACAGCACTCGAATGAATTTGTCCGAAGAGGACATACTTAGAACCACAAAAAGATATGAAACACTAATTACACTCAAAGGGTTTTGGTGGACTAGATCATGTCGCAAAATGACTCTATAATCAGGCTAAGAGATTTTGAGACTACCCAAGCTTCTAGAATGACAACAAGGAAACGTCCCAGATAATCAAGTTTACAATTCTGAATTAATTTATTAATTTTATAGGATCGGAGTGCTCACTTCGTTTATGAAGTCCTATCGTTGGAGTCTTTGCATTAATCACGTCAATAAAACAACGGGAAATTTGGAGCGCTACCAAAATGTCAATGAAGTTGTATTGCTTCAGTGCTTGAATGGCTAATTCGTATAAGAAATAATAAGTTCAAAGAGCTGAACTTTTCTATGTCCCATTTGAAGCCAAAGCTTTGTTGTTCAACATAATTATGTGCCATTTTTAACTGTCTTGACTTTTCGATATAGTAGAGTTCCTTGATATCAGACAACTTTCCTAGAATGGAGTTGGTATAATTGAATCAACTGGGAGCAAAAGGAATAAGAAATTCATCGGATTTCGGATTTTAATAAGTTGTTGTGCGAGTAGATGTTCTTGATATTATGTGACTCCAAATTCCCTCTTCAAATTCTCGAATATTTTGCAGCCAATATTTTCAATGAAACAATGAAATGAAATAGTATGATCTTGTTTTCTATTTGGGTTCTACAATTTGTGCTACAACCATCGACAACACATTTGAAAGTCACTTTGACAAAGTATAAACGTGATGCTTAACAATCAACTGTCTTCAAAACAGGACTACTAATGTATGTAGATATCGGTAGTGTCTCATCCCGATATACTATACTATATAGAAATCCATGTCTTAACTGTAAATCCATAAGTAAAATTCTATGGTAATTTGTATCTCTATAGTGTATAATATCGCGATAACATTTTATTTCTGTCAGTAACTTGGCTAGCATTCTACGAGTAACCAGCTTCTTTGTAATTGCACAACAGCGAATCTTAAGAGGTCCCAGTCTTCTCCTTCCCAAAAGAGACCACACGATGAAGAGCAGAAGTGGCTGAATTCTTTGCCTAACATTGTTCATGTAAATCCTCATGTTGGCATCTGCTCAAAACACAGGCCATTGAGCAATTGTTTATTTTATGAAAAGAAATGAATACAAAAATTACGTCAAATTTGCATTACAAAAAAGTGAAAATCAGAAAAAAGGAAGTTATAAACCATAGTTCCAAGGCTACTGTGTCTTGCATCCTCATGCCACAAATGCACCGACGAATTCGCATATTCACGTCGCAAAAGATAGCAAATTTGGTTTGCAGTTTAACCCATGCAATAACGAAAAAATGCTTTCTGCCATTTTGTTGGCAAGGCAGCCGGCCAGTCGCTTTTGGTATGCCGAATATTCTCGATGTAACACTGGCTATCTGACTCATCCTTCGTGAAAATCAAGGGATTCTCACCACCAATAAAGCCAAAATTTTTGCTTCCTCATTTTGCACCATCGTTGCTTCGCCAAACTGTAGCACATCTAATCGGTACTTCTATTCTTCCCCCCCCCCCACATTTCTGTTGTTGACATCCGAAAGTGTTGCATCGTCAACGATCTTCTCTTGCTCCTACCTGTTCTCACAGATGTGGCATAGCGTTGAGTGTGTAAAACTCCTCTTATCTGACTTGTAGAACATTTATAGCATCAGAATTGGACAACTGCTCGTCATTTGTCTTTAGACAACAATCTCACGAAGTTCATGATCACAACTGTACCTTGTATTCTAACTGAGTATCCAAGGGACCAATCCTTCATCCCGGGGTTCAAGTAAGACTTCTCAGTCGTACTGTAGTGTCACTCACTGACAGATCAAGTCTATTCTATACCCAATGTGACTAAGTTTGATGAAATTTGATGATTTTGGAAAACTTGAAAAATGTGGGGGGGAAGAATAGAAGTACCCATCTAATGTGTTCCGTAGCAGATTCTCGACAAGCTGGAGGCATTTGAAGAGAAAGATTACCTATCAACATCGTAGAAAGGTTATCATGTCTAACTTCAGATAATGGCATTTTCATATCATGCAGAAACAACTCGGCGATAGTCATTGATTTTATTGGAAAATACGAAACAGATTACAAAACTGACATTTCCTCCGACTACATAGGCCTCACGCTCCAAAACCCCCGTGAACATTTGGAGCTTCCTTGGATATTGATGGAGATTAGAGCGCTGTTCTCATTGGAAAGCCATTGTCTCATAAAACCAAAAGCCAAGAATTGGGCGGTTGTGCTGAAGTAACAAAAATGATCACTATATGACAAAATAATCTTTGCGCTTCAAGATTAGTGCAGAACAAAGAAAGTATAATTTTTTATTTGAACAAGCAAAACTGATCAATGCTGAGTTGGATGAATGACAACTCGGACACATGGAAGAGAGGCTCCATGCCTAATGTGCTTCCGAGTATGAACCAGGCTCATTTATTTATTTATTTGTTTACACTTATTTACCCGAAACCAGAAGGAAAGAGATATAGGCCCTACAGCATCTACAACAATGAGGATTGCTACCCACATTTTTTGAAAAAATAGAAATGCATATTCTAGTCCATGTCTTGCTTTGGATCCACTTGAGGTGATATCGAAGCCCGATCAACCGTAAGGCTTTGAAAAATTCATCGGAGTGCAAAGATCCTGTTCCTTATCATTCAATTAATTTCATATCGATCTTTCAGTCCGCTTTCGTGGTGGAAATTTGATCGTCAGCACTGCTGATGATAGCGAGAAGCATGCGCGAACTATTTTAGCCATCATGTTAAATAAAAGTGATGATGTCTCGGGAATGCTTTCTCCTTTGTTTTAAATCCATTTATACTTCAACAGGGGAATATTTACGTCACCAACTGATCTTGCATTCAGTACTACAATTTAATGTGGTGCATGAGTGATGGCTTTTGACTCAGATAATGCAACTACAATCGCAAGTGTTATCAAAACATGCTTGACAATACATGTAGTGTGATAATCAGGGCCGACCAGCTATGCATTAACAAGTGATCGTTTTATGCGCATAAAAATGCGCTTAAAAAGTAATTTCTGCAATGAAAACTGTATTTATGCAATATCATTCTGATTATAGAAATCGCTGCAATATAGTCAGAAATGTACGCCCATGTATGCATAAATGGTGAATAATTTGTCAGCACTTTGAGTTCATTCCTAATACACAATACATGCGGATGTTTTCCTTAAGACACGTTTGCACGTGAAACTTTATTGCTGCCACCTGCAATCAGATTGCAGAGGCCGTTTACACTTGACACTAAAAAGTTGCTGACACTTGAGGAAAAATTGCTACTGACACTTTATCGATCTATGATGAGTCAGAAAATTGCTGGAGATTGCAGGAGCGTTTACACTTGACACTTTTAGTCGACACTTATTTCTTCACGATGTCATCGAGAAAGTGGATGGCTGCAGCAGTTACAGCATGCATTTTAACGAGAAAAGAATACGCTAACAGCGAATGTGGGTTCGTGATTGGATTATGAGAGAAGAACTTGGATTTTGCAGTACAATTATGCTCGAATTACGAGATCAGGATCCGTGCCGGTAGCGAATTTTACTGAATTGTTGTCTATTTTGAATTTCGCGGCAATCTTCCCCCATGCTTCGGCCTTTTTATTCTATCTCGATATTCGTGAGTGTGCACGTTCCCCAAACAGGGATACTGCTCGCATTCATCAATCAGGTCATCGGTTAACGTCCTTGCCATTCAATTTTCATTTGTGGCATTTCGTTGTCATTGATGAAGCAGCGATCATCGTTTTACTAACTTTTACTGAATGCTGTATAAATTTATCGATGTCGATATAACAACCAAACAATCAAAGATTCATTTTATTCGAGAAAGATGAGTCCCACCAGCTGATGCTTTTATCTATTGCACAGTTGCCAAGCGGCCTTGCACCGATACATGACTGTAAATTCGATGATTAAATTGCCATGCAAAAGTAAACAGACGTAAGTCATGTCTTGTGATGAGATATTCCAGATCAAACAACGCTAGATGCTCCCACAAGCGGATGGAGCTTCTTGTACAAGGATATTCAGGGAAAAAATCTGTCCTAGTAAAATGAAGCTGAAATTGATATAAACTGTAAACACAATGGTACGCAGTAGCAATGCAGAAAAGATGCATGCTGGTGAATTATGTGTATTAGCTCATCATTAGTGATTTAATGACTGGTGATAATGAAAATAGCAAGAACAAATCCAGCCTCCAAGAAGTCAGGTCGCTGTGTTCCGATCACGGTCGTATGAGCGTCAGTAAAAGTGTCAACTAAAAGTTGCGCCTCGTTCAACTTTAGTGACACTTGCGGCAGACACTTTTCAGAAAGTGTCAGGAGCCATTTACACGTGCAGTATTTTCACTGACACTCGGTTGCAGCAACTTCTAAAAATGTCAGCAATCTAGTGTCAGACGAGAGTGTCAATAGCGTTTACACGTGCAATTTACAGTAGGTGGCAGCAATAAAGTTTCATGTGTAAACGCACCTTTAGTCATACTAGTGCGATTGCTCCTATGTCCTAATAAATGCCTTGTATCCTGAAAAAAGTCTCTGAACGTCAGAATAGGTAACCGGAGATCGCGACAAGAGCAATTGTTCTTCCAATTAGTATCCTTCAAAGTCCCTCTCAACCAGCATCTTGAATCCTGTGTTCTTTTGAAGAACGTACCCCAGCTTGGTCCTTACATTCGCATCAAAGTCATCGCTGATGCCATCGATCGGTTGTTTGGCTTGAGACGGATTACACTTGCGGTCTTGAAGCTGCTTCAGACAACGAGGAATAGAGCCATATTTAGAGGAAATGCCTACGATACCTCTTGCAAATTCGGTGTCCGATTTTTCGATTAGCTCCTTCAGGTTAACGATTGATGTAGAATCATCCTCCAAGTCAACAATCACTTTTTTCAGGGTCTGATAAGGTGATAAGAATATAGGTGTCAACACTGGAAACGAGACACAATTTGTTCATGATAAATCCTGTTTTTTCAAGAAATCATCTATATCTATATATCACTTATTTTCATGATATGTATTTTTTCGCAATTAAAGCTGAAATATGCATTTTTATGCATTATGCATATTTGGTCGGCCCTGGTAATAATTGATTTGATATTAAAGTTAATTTCTCTTTAAAATTCTTCACCCTCTATTCGCTGTAAGATGATTAGGTACACCATGAGATTCATAATAATGAATCATCTTCCCAAAATATAAAGAATAACGGGGTATGTTCATTCAGCATTCCAAACTTTCAGCCTCTAAAAAAATTGCACATATTGCATAGTCCGGCGTCCTGGATAAATTATAGATATCTAGACCTCCATGCCTAGATGTATTTAGATATATCTAGGAGTTCATGACATAAAGAACATACATGTCTATGACAGATCTATTCGCATAATAGCAAGAATGTCTATAAGCCTATTGCCCTTATCTGTCTTGTCATCATGCAATATGCATAGATATTTCGATGTGATTTCGAATCTTGTAGCGTGAACGAGTCAATCCTGGAAGGCTTTACTTCACTTTCTTCTGATGCTGCGTTTGATGAAAATTTGCTCAGATAAATGGATCGTCAACACCTGTAAATGGATAAAAGTGTCCACGCTTGTAAAGCGACTCCCGATCCTCTTGAGAAAATGTCGCGTTGATGAGCCCATCTAACCTGAGGTTTCCAATGCGATTGCAGCATTGATTGATAGCATGAAAAGGTATGGCTTCTTCATTCTTAATAGATCGTTGAAAATGAGCGCCTTACCGCCGCAAATTAAAAAACACATTACCGTAAACCACTGATGCGGAGGGGTCTTTCCCAACAGCAGCCGCCGGGCAAAACGGCCGCTTCCACCTCCATAGCAGACCTGGCATAAGCATGCCGATGCTTTCTGGTGACCGGGAAATTAACTGAGCGAACTGACATTTTTAGTGAGCTGAACGTCTCAGAGCAAATCTAAAATGACCGGCGAACTGAGTGAACGAAGAAAGGCGTTAAATGAACGAGGAACTGAGTGAACTGAAAAAATTGAAAGAAGCACATTGGAATTAGTTTTTTACTTGTCTTATGCTCACAACACGTCAGAGTTGGAACCGGGACCAGTTCGACAACAGTTATTGTGATTGATTGATCAGACAATAATTGTAGTGTACTATATACACAATTCATCTATGGCTAACTAAACCTATTTAAAATGTCCCCGATAGATGATCCGTGGCATATTTTTAAGATCGACACAAAGATTGCTTTAAAAATATCATCAATACCCAAATGTTTCGTGATCATGTCACGTGCTTACGCATCTTAAAATTCCTGTTTGATGACTCTATGTCAACTAAAGACGAATTAACAATTGCAAGGCCCTAGCCTACTAATTCATTTAAATTGAAACTATTCATAAGTAGACAAAAGCGCATCCGTTTCATACAGAAATAAGCTTAACTAATGCAGGACATAATACTATAGGCCTACATACTCGTACGTTAGCCATTCAGACTGATTCCACATCCTTGCTACGACTAATTAAGTGATTAATCCACTGACAAAACTTTTTCTATAAAATTACATGAGAAAAAGACGTAGCTTGCGGTCAATCATATATGGTTAATCTGTTCATCTCAGTGTTGGAACCGGTCCGGGTCGACCGGTACCGGGAGCCGGTCAGGTCGGGTCCGGTTCGAATCTCTGACCGGCCGGTCGAATGCCGGCCGAAGATTCGCCTACTCTCTTAAATGAGATGCGTGATTTCTTCGGATTATTGAATAAGATATTTGATGAACTAGAAAAAATTGAAAACCCGAGCATTCAAAACGTGATTCCCACATAGTATTTGATCACAAATAGTATCTGTACCCTTTGTGACTCAGATGGTGACATCATCTCGTATATCAAAATACAGATTGTTGATGGGATGACAAATCAAATGGAAAAATGAATTTATTCGTTCAGTCGGAAATGGGTTGAAAGTTGCTACAGGCAAATGAGAAGCAGGAGCATTCTAGCACCAATGATCCATCAAAGATTAATTAAGAAAATGCGCTTTAGCCAAACTTATGAAGTGGTGGATGACGAGATCCTTTCATAACACTTCGTTCCTCTGCTCCTGAGCCTAATTTGCCAATTGATTCCTTGCAGTGCCTTCGAACATTCAAAGTTGAGTTTCAACAATACTTGAAAGACAGAATACCGATGATGAATGTGTGTGACTCCTGGAGATCTCTTCAAATGAAATATCCCGTTCTGGCCAGCCTGGTGAAACAGATTCTTGTCGTTCAAGCATCCAGTGCAGAATCAGAAAGTTATTTCAGCTCTAATGGTGAAATTGTAAGCGAAAAAAAGAAGCAGATTGTCAGCACAATCTGTTGAGGCTCTTTCAGTTCTGAAAGAGGTTCAATTAAATAAACTCACAAGTTTTCACAAGCCTTGACACAAGTTTTCTATTATTTGCCTATGGAGATTGCCCATTGCAGATTTGCCTATATTCATGAATTGAAATTTTTGATCAAAGTACATGTAATTGCTTTGTTTACAATTTGTTATTTATTAATTGCGACAATTTTTCATGTTATATTATAAAATTCTTGTACATATAGGTACAATATGAGTAAGCATTTAGTCAGCATCCTTTGAATATAAAGAATGATATGTCTGCTGTAAATATGTGAAATGATATTTTATTAGAACCATAGTCCTATCAATTCACACACGAAAATTTGCTTCGCTCGACTTGATTTCCTATCAAACAATAGCCTCATCAGGCTTATAAATATATAAGCGATTGATCAATTTATTCTTGATTGAAGTTAATGCACTTCTAGTTTATAGTCTATGTTAGTTCTAAGCTAATAAAATTTCAAATAGACAATATTTGAAGTAATCTTACTATGATAATCGCCAAGAATATATTTCAATTCAATTTTATCTCCGAAAGTTGCGAAATTTGAATTGCCACATAGCTATTGTACACAGTGGCGTCGCGTGCTCCCTGACCATAGGCCTTCACTCGGCATTGCAATACTATTTCTATGCCAGACATTTTTTATGTTGCAACATCAATTTTCATAAAAATTGAATTTTTAACAACAATTTCCCGAACATTTTTTAAGGCCAAGTGAATGTGCACATGAGAAGTGATTGCTCATGTCTCTTAACCGCCGTACTCAGGGAGCTGAGATTACTATGTCCCCTCTCTGTCCAGACCACATTTTCTCGAGAAAAAAGGAGGCAAGGTCAACAGTTTCTTGCGTTTCTCATGGCCGGTCATCCGCTCACATGTTTGAAATTTTGATGCATTAAAATGTCTTGTGTATTTCATATTTCTTTCTCTGTGAGTAATTTTTATATCAGGTGTTGGCCTACCTTGCCTTGTCATCTTCTCAGTATATTCCCGTCGAACGAAAGGCGTGGTTATGAGCTCATCTATAGTACTAAGCATAGCGTTACATCAATCACGTAAAAACAAATTATGGAGTTCTACGGAATCTGGGTGTTCGAGTCAGATGCATTACTCTGCATTCATTGGAGAACGCTCATGATCTGATCGCAGTCTTGTCTGAACGTCAGCCATCTGCTACTGTTGACGTAATGGCCTCTCTGACATAAAGCGAATCCAGGAACAATTGGGTTGCGCTTTCCTTACTATATATAGGCAGCGCACCCCGATCAAGAATCGCGTAGAATTTCTTTGCAAAAATTGGAGAAGGCAAAGCATCATGTCTATCGGAAAAGCCAATATTGGCGCGGGCGCGTGCGCTTACTGCCTCACACGCATACAACTCTCTTTCGCTCTGTCTGAACTTCAGCGCTCCGTCTGAACACACGACTAGCTTGTGTGTCTAATTGTTCGAAGAAAACATCTGTGATTTGAGTACGTGCTGCAAAACTGTTCACTCTGAGGCTGAGAGTCTGATTTGTAGACGGAAGCTGTGTATAGCTATCACGAGAAGGTATCGAATTTAAATGAATGATGACACTTTTCATTTTTATAATTGTTGGAAATTATTTTTGAGGATGCGCTGAAGGCCTCGCTGGTACGGAGAAGACGCCACAGATTGTATACATAGAAACTTTGCCGGTCATGAATTTCTGCTACCGGTCAGAAACCGGTCAAGAAATATTGCCGGTCGACCGGCCCGTCGAGAAATTTAGCTGCCGGTCGGGTCCGGGTCGGTATATCCGGTTCCAACATTGGTTCACCAGAATCCGTTATTCATTGATTCCTTTAGAACGACTAACGTCTCAATGGGCATAATTCACTCATTAAAGAAACACATGTGCGATAACACTCGTCATTTAAACAATTCAGAAAAGATAGCTTGGTTCATTGATTTTATTGTATTTATTTAATTTATTTTAATAAAAAATGTTTAAAATCAAATAATTTCAAAACCAATTTAGATTTAAGAGATAAAAAAATATTCAAATGAGTAGATTCAATGAATAGAATATGTTGCGCATAACCACTTAGGAAAAATACTGAAAAATCTATTGACATCACAAATTTCAAAAAAATGTCGAAGCATTTTATACCTTCAAATTACAAACCAAAGAACCCTTTGTCACATCTGTTTGAATGACAAAGTGTAAATTAGTAAAAGACGATCACAACCCCCCGGTTTTTAAATTGCTCATTCATCCTGCCGTTTGCATTTGCGTTCGTGATGGAGTCAAGTGAAAACGCGACTGAAAACCCGAAGCTACATTGTCCGAAGATTGCGGTTCAGTGTATTCAAAAAGCGAATGGACTACCAAAACGGCGACGACAGCTACGTTTGGTGGGTCAGGTCAGCATATGCGAACAGCAAAAAATTCAGTGAATTCAGCACACTCGCTATCTTAATTTTTTCCATGTTTGCTGTCTTGCCTCTGACTGAAATGAATGGAATCAGCCAATACATCACCAGACTGAGTTTTCAACTTCCAACTTCTATTGGGCGGCCTGGCAGCTTTTCTAATTCGTCCCAAAACTCTTTGCAGATATTCGAAATTATGTTGGACGTCCTCCGCCGATCTCCCAAGCATCATTGAGATTGCTTTCCAAGCCTCCTTACGTTTCGCAACATCTTTGCAATGCTTGCAGGATTGTGCTTGTTTATAAAATGGCTATCCGGCTAAATGTGTAGGCCCAAGTAAGTTTATCCAAAAGCCATCCATGGTTCTGATTACTTTCAAAAACAATACATAGCCTTACTAATGA
>CAJQUW010010670.1:0-18788 GCA_907163375.1 Prostheceraeus crozeri
ATAGTCCGGGAGCCAGTGTGAAGTTGTGCAGGGAACGATTGGGTAAGTTCATAAACTTTACATAGCATAGACACTTCTAACCTACTGCAAAATTCGCTTCCTGCCGGATCAGATCATTTGCTTTTACGAAAGAAATAGAGATTGATACACAATTCCTATGTATGTCCAGTGGGTTAACAATTGTGACATTTGAGGTGGACTGACTCCAATTTTTCGAATTTTTGTATACATAGTTTACACAAATTGGTATTTTGTTGAACTGGTTATTACAGAAATCATCTACAGATCATGATCTTTCAAATGAGCTATCATTCAGTGACAGAGGATGAAGTAAAGTGTACAAACAGACACTTTTCGTTAAAGTATATCAACAATTTTCCTGAAATTTCTATGTTAAAATTTGCAGTTACACCAACGAAATCCTCGATAAACATTGAGAAAGTCATCAATAGTTCTAGCTGATCTCATGTTTTAAGTGGGAAACAAATTTCCACTGACATTTTAAAACACTGATTAACTTTCTTCACCTTGATGAAGTGACATACGAAAATTTAGTGAATAGTTCCAGGAGCTAGATATCTTAACCCTTTCATTTTTAATTATTTTCAAATTTAAACTTTTTTGAAAAAAGTCTTTAAATGCAATTTGCGGCCGTTCTAGGGATCGCACGAAACAGGAGACGTGGGATTAGAAGCGCATTGATCTTCTCTTTCTTTTGGTTAAAAGTTTTGCAGCTTGGGATCAACATTACTGCGCAATGGTGTCTTAGAGGATGCGGGTCGAAATGTCCTCAAGAGCACAGTGTGTATGAAAGGGTTATGTGTTTGATGTGAGGCGATAATAAGGGCCGTTTATCTAGCGAGTTGGATCTGCTAAGAACTGGTTATACACAACTTTCGTAGAGATGTATGATGATGAACTGACAGTCCAAGCACAAGCATTCGATATCTATGACACAAGTCACTATTTGAATAGAAATTCAACCTCAACATCTATTAAAGATCTTATTATGTGCTAGATATTTTGCATTTTTACTTTTCTTTATGTTAGACATATTATTTGTGACAGTTATTGTGACTCCTGCATTTCTTAGTTTCTCATAATAAATTTTTTTTTTCGCAAAAAATTATGTGATAGTAATGGTGATTTGAAGGTCATATAAACACATGGGTAGGTATGTAGACTTTCTATGATGTTGTTAATTTCTATGTTACAAAACTTATCAACCGAAAATCGTTTGGCAAAATTTGAGCTCAAGCTCCATCCAAAGAGTACAAAGAATGATATTATCGAGTAGTATGTAGTAGTATTAGTATATGTATATTTTCACGGTACATCAAAGTACATGTGACTACGTTACAGAAAGAAAAAAGTTCATAAAGTAATGTATAAAAGAGAGAAGAAGGGAGTGTGGCATCGTTCAACAGACATTAGCAGCCTACCACGTTCATTACCGCAGGAAAAGCAATTGATTGCAAATCCACCAAAAAAATTTAACATGTAAGCAGAAATCCAGAAGTACTTTTTCTAATTCTAGGCCTATATGATTAGTCACCATCAACTACATGTATTACGCACAATATAACAATGGCTGTTATATTAACGGCTGTTCATTAAGGGCTAGGTTCTCCCTTCTCTTTGCTGTTATTTATATGCACCATATTGAAAAATGGTCATTGAAATCTTGAAATTAGACTTTAAAATAATTCCTCACACTTGTACGCTCATGTCTCGGTATATTGATAAACATTATCATTGGCCCATTGAACAGTACTCTACCGCTTTCATGACACGTAATTCATTTACAAATAGCTGAAGACCATTGAGATCAAGGACAATTCTTCTCCGTCACTTAACCAAAACCGGGCTTGACTGTATAGTTCTATTTGACATATCTTTTCTTTAAAGAATTTCATGATTCTATGCTATAAGTCAACGTAGAACTCTTTTAACTGCACCTGTTGTATTCATTCATATCTATTGTTGATGTGATTGTTCAACAATTATGTACCGTGCATTTTGTAGGAGTCATTTGTTTTTTGGATAAAGCTCAAATTTTATATTATTTAACATGTACATCAATTGTTGTTATCTTGATAATGGACACAGTTGAGTCCGAAATGTCATGAAAAGGAATAAACTATTTTACAATCAAATGGTATTCATTCATGATTTTGAAATTATTATCTAAAAACGAGAAACAAAAGTATGGGAAAACAGAAAGAATATTTCATAATGGATGATTTCAGATGGAATATTTGTGAAGCCTCATCATCCAACGCTCCTATTTTGAATTGGTGTCTTGACAACTTCATGCAGCAAAATATTAATCAATCAACTCGACCGCAATCCCATTCTATTCTGGACCTTGTTATTCATCTGTGAATTGTATTCGTGATCGGTGTATTTTGTCGTCGCTATCTTTGGATTTCCGCAGTGTCCACGATTAGTGTGTCATTATTCATCGTCATCATACGTCATCGTGATATTCAATTATTCCTTCCATTCTAACAGCTGGTATTGTCAGTTGCACAGCTGATTCCTTGTAAAAATTTCGTCACGTTCAAGAAACCCTCTAACACGGTGTGAACTGACAAATATCGATTTTTTCCCACGAGACCGCTGGACATCATTCGTAACGTCATTTAACTGGTCAATATGTCAAAAACATCATAGAAGTACAAGATCAGGATCGCCAATCAAATTCTCAAGGTTCAGGAAATCTATTTTGATATCAATGACATAAAGCGGACTGATCAACGAATCAGAAGCAAGAATTATGTAGCGTCTAGACAATGTGATGTACAAGCATTTCATCACTCCGAGATAACGTTTTGCTTATGTCCACGGCAGAACAAATCCGCCTCGACCTTGACGTCAAGAGTGTAAAAGAAGTTAGTAATTAAGCAGCAAGAATAACATTTGAAAAAAAAATGAAAAAGAAAAGAGACAATTTAACTCTTGTGTTTTTCAGGTATATATGATATCTGACATAGAATTTCAAGGTGAAATACGCTATCCATCTGATATCGATTAAGATTGTTGCAACTTGGTGAAGAATTACGTTCGTAGGTTTTTGAATCTTCATGTATCGCCATCTTGCTATCGGCACTTGGTAAAAAATGGCCTATAACGTATGCTTTCTAGCATCATTTCTATGATATCCGGAGTAAAAAAGAAAAACCCCATGCTTTATTACTCAGAGGAAATTGAGAGATGTGAGGACTGCAAAGAATCGTTCGGTACCACATCTATGTTAATCAAAGATTTAGACCGAATTTATCCCGCATGGAAGAACGTCGCTTACGGCAGAAAATGAAAAGAATTGCAAGCAATCTGCACCATCCAAACTCGAAAATTTATTTGACAGCATGGAAAACTCTTGAAAAAGATGGTGAAGTTATTGATAGCGATGTCTATAAAAACCAACTTTTCTGATGTGTTGATCAGGAATAACAATGTAAATGACCCTCGGATTATGTACACAGTTATCTCAAGTTTGTCAGTAGTTCTATCCGGATTCCTTCCATTGTGTCTCTCAACTGCTTCTTAGCTTTTGTTCATTTTCTGATTTCCCACCAGTTTGAGTATTACTAGTACTGGTAAAGTATGTGATCATAGAAGGAATCTTCACTCCGTTGTTTACTAATTAATGCCCGTTCTTTAGTTAATAAAATAGACTTGCTTCGTGTTTATGTTTTCACCAAAAAAAAATAAATCCTTCTGTTGTTTGTTATAACCGAGTCATGGGCAATGTTTCACTTACTGAAATGCATTTTTTAATATTTTTGGTTATTCGTGTTATCGTTGTGACCGGGAACAATCTCGTGGAGGTGGCGTTATGATTTATGTCAACAACAGTATTTCTTCTGTCATGGTAGATAATTTATTATATGATGATGGTAAAGCTGAAGCTATCACTAGTCAAATTATTTTGAATGGCAATTCGTGTGTCTATATTCCACCTGATTATTCGTTGGAGAATAGTGTCATTATGACTCATCTATATGATATAATGCACTTCTGCCCTGATTATTCTATAGTTTGTGGTGATTTTAACTGTCCTCAGATTAACTGGAATATTTGTGAAGCCTCATCATCCAACGCTCCTATTTTAAATTGGTGTCTTGACAACTTTATTCAGCAAAATATTAATCAATCAACTCGACCACAATCCCATTCTATTCTGGACCTTGTGTTCTCTTCTAATGACATTGATATATATGAAGTTAAGGTTTCTGAGAACTTTGGAAAATCTGATCATGGTATTGTTTCTTTCAATATTCAGCTTCCTTTCAACATCGACATGAATAAGCCTGTGGATACTTATTAGCTTGACTTTAATAACGCTAATTGGAATACATTTAGTAATCGTCTTCGAAATTCGCATTGGCCATCGACCTTACTCAACCATCGTGATATCGACACTGTCTGGAGTGTGTATTTGAGTAACATACTGAATGCTCTTCATTCCACAGTTCAACGACGTAAGAAAAGGTCTGAATTTAACATCACATAGAAAATGCGAACTGCATACCGTGAACTTCGACGAGTGTTTTCATCTTATAAACGAGATCCTAATCCGCATAATCAGTGGAGATATCAACAAGCTCAACATGATGTACACCTCGCTGTAGAAAAGAGTGTTACTGATAAAGAGTCGCAAAATTTGTTATGGGATCCGTAATGGTTCTGGTAACAAGCCATTTTGGAAATATGTTCGAAGTAAATTAAGTTTGAGTCAGCCAATCGGTTCATTATCGGTGGGTGATAATGGTGAAGTTTTAAATGATCCTCAATCCATTGCCTATCGCTTTAATGAGTATTTTTCATCGAACTTTAATATGTCCAACACCACAAATGCATGTCAAGATAATTTGGTTTATAATGGTAATGCTATACTTGACAATATAAATTTTGATTTTGATGCTGTTTATGAAATTATTTGTAACCTACCGAATTCTCAATCACGGATAATGAAGGACTATGCTATTTTGTTTTAAAGAAAGGTGGTCGATTCCTATCAGATAAGTTGGCAATCCTCTTTTCACTTGTGGTTGTCCATCCGCTTCTATCCAAACGGTTGGCGTGAGATTATCATAACACCTATACATAAATCGGGTCCGAAGAATTTGTATCACAACTATCGTCCAGTTGGCGTCTCTAGTACAGTATGTCGGGTTTTGGAAAGAGTGTTGTATAAGTCATTATTGGATTTATTTTATAGAAATGGACGGTTTCCTAGATCACAGCATGGATTTATTCCCGGAAAATCTACTGATACAGCTGGCATCATGTTCCATGATTTCTTAACGAGAGAATTGGATAGAGGTAACAACGTCGACGTTGCTTTATTTGACTTCGCCAAAGCGTTTGATCGTATCCAGCATCACTTACTATTGAAGAAGCTGTGGATCTATGGTATCAGAGGAAATTTGTTTAATTGGTTGTCCGACTATTTTACGAACAGAACTCAAGTGGTGCGTATTGGCGATAAGTGTTCTTCTCCTGTGATGATTAGAAGTGGTGTGATTCAAGGAACAGTCTTGGGCCCTATCTTATTTACAAGGAACAGTCTTGGGCCCTATCTTATTTACATTTTTTATTGATGATATTGATAGCCATATCAAAAATAGTCTAATAATCAAGTATGCGGATGATGTCAAACTTATCTTGAGTATGCAAAAGGTATCCAACTCCAAAGCATTTATTACAGCAAGATATTGATGGTATTTCTATATGGGCTTCTTCAAATGGATTGTCGCTGAATTTAAAGAAATGCAATGTGATTCATTTCGGATGTAATAATCCTCAATTCAATTATCAGATCGATAGTCAATTAATCAACAAAGCTGGTATTGTGAACGACTTAATAATCACCCTATCTACATCTCTTAACTTCAAAGAACATATTCATGAAATGGTCATGAAATCTAATAGGACTTTGGTCCTTATAAAGAGGTCTATTCGCTCTCGTGATCCTCACATTCTTCTGATCATGTACAAGACATTTGTCCGTTCCATTCTGGAATATGGAAGTGTCATTTGGCATCCTAACATCGACAAACTTTCAAATCAAATTGAAACTGTTGAAAAGCGATTTTGTAATTTCTTACCTCAGTTACAATGTTTGAACTACAGATCAAAGTTATTGAATTTTGGTATTCTTAGCTTGTCTGCCAGGCGACTTCGCTACAGTTTGATTTTCATGTACAAAATTGTTAATGATTTAAATGGTTTGCAAGCTGATGAGTTGTTTGATGTTTCTAAGCGAAGATTTTCACATAATCTCATGTTACCTCCTTTGTGTAAGCACAAGTACCGCAGCAGATTTTTCACAATCAATACTGTTTATCACTGGAACCGTATGACGTCTTCTGAGAGGAATGTTTCATCGATGTGTGATTTCAAACGAAGTGTCTCTTCTTATTTTGAAAGAAATGATATATGGTAAATTTATAACACTAATTTGTGAGTCGTACGTTATTCTACAAATTCATGTTTCTATGTATTCGATGCGTAACTTTTTTTCTTTGTGAATGACAAATATAACATTATTATTATAAATGCATTAAACTGATCAATGACATAATATTCAATCAAACGTGTAAAGAAAATGAACTGAAACCAAAATTTACAAACATCAAATTAACAAAAAAATCAAAAAATATCTGATCAGTTCCAATCTGGTATTTTAGATTTAGAGATTAAGTAAAACAAACAAAAAATATATGCTGTATACATTGGAAAGAATCATTGCAGATAAGTCGTCATCCGAACTACAGACTCCTACAATTAATGAAATAATTCAAATTTCATTCTCAGAGCTCGGCAGAAATGGTCGATAAGATCAAGCACATTACCATAATGTAAGAATTGAGTTGGAAATTTTCCAAATACATTACCATAAACTTGTAAAGACAAGAGAAAAGAACTAAACGATGAACCTAGCGGAAAATTAAAATGAATGACGCAATGAGTGAATGCACTGACTGATAGGTTCTCACATTCATGTTGCGATCTTGAAACAATATCTGAATTGCCGCCAGCTCTTCTACGGACCATCGTGGAAACTAACGACATGAACTCTCCAAATTTTCGGGAAAATTGTCTGAGTCCGAATTGCAATTTGCATAATTGAAGCACACTTAAATGTTCGGTAAAACATCCGAGTCTCAATAATGCAAAATCCTATTTGACATCGTGATAGTGGTTTTTTTCATCCTCGAAGCTGTCTTGCACGTTCAATTCGGCGGCCATGTCAAAGCTGTGCCTGCAGTTTTGTCTTCATGGCCACCAACATGTAGAGGCCGGCTTCACAAAGGCAACGTCAATCGAGGCGCATTCATCGGAGATTGGGGGAAGGCATCGCAAGAGCTCGGCAAAAACTGAGATACAGGCTCATGCAGTATAATAAAAGCATAAATCAAACTATTGAAAAAGAGAATGAAGAATGACATGTGCCAAAATAACGGAAAAGAAGTCGATTCTTAAGAATTATCATTAAAGTACTGCATGTCTTAAATAACGATAGAATGAAGTGAAATAAACGATAGATTAAATTGCCATGGAAAAGATGTGCGGCTGGCAGGATTGGAACCTATGACCCCAGGTTAACTAGACCTGTGCTCTACCCACTGAGCCACGAGCCGTTTACATGCGATTGTGTCAATTGGCAGGAACTGGTGAGAGTAAGGAGCAATTGGTAAGAAAGCAATACTACATAGTTTATACACCAAGCAGGCCTACTCGTGCTCTTGAATACGGGAAGCTGTCAGCTTGTCTGAAGTTTCCCCTACTCAGTGGTGAGTGGTGACGGCAATGTATGTTCAGTAGCAAGTCAACTAACTTTATTGTCATTACCAATTAATCAATTTTCTGAAATGAATGGTTTCAAACAACTGCTCCACCCTTACTGGAGGCTGGGACGGTGCTAACACAGTCAGACTTTAATTCGCAGCGTTGTGATCTTTTAGTACGAATGCCCTTTCTGACGACTTCCAATGACACTTTCGGGGCTCGACCTCTGGACCAGAAGATCACCAGGCCAAGCACTTAATCAATGTGCCACGGAGACCACTGAAAGTATCAATCAACTAATTGCGATAATCAATTGCAATGAATTTTTGATAACCTTGTCAACTTCAGATATGAAATTGAATAAATTGCACGTATCTCTGAGGAATGAATATCTGCTGCTACCTGCAAAGTGGTTAAGTTTTAGCGACTTCTGAGAACTCTTCGGAACACTCATCCACGTAGCGGCTATTCACCGGATGTGGATCAATGACATCTGAGAATGCAGAAAACTGAACATTTAAAATTTGACATAGAACTTGACAATTCAATTATAGTTATTACTAGGGCAACCCAAAGTTGCATTAAAAATCTTCAAAAGTTGCACTTAAAATTCAAAAAGTTGCAAAAAGTTGCAATAAAAGCCCCCGAATAGCTTGAAATAAATGCTATATCAAATAGCAACAGATAATGGCAATCATGGCTAAAAATTTAATATGTACGTGTATGCCCGTTTGAATGTGTTCTATTCAAATGAAAAATAGGTAACTAGCGTTCATTTAACAATATATTTTCACGTCATACAAAACAAAATTCATACCAACTAAAAAAATAAGTTCACAATACAAACGTCGATTAATCACTGCTGTTGTAGTACACGACAAGGTAGCCTAAGCCTCAATATTTTCAGGAAGAAAATGCCGATCGTCAGCAAGAAGTTTTTTCAATTAAGAGAAACTTCTTTCCATTGATTTGGAAGTGGGCTGACAACGCTGAAGCAACACATACAAAGAAGGAGAAATATCGGGACATTCCTGAGTCATGATAGCATTCTGATCTGAGTTTCGATCAATTCGCACTTTCAAATAGGAGAGAATACTTGCTGAATCATCCCCGAACTCTAAATTGTTCAGTTCATTGAAGCATTTTTTTTATATTAACGTTACTTTTCTCGTACTTGTTAATATGAACTAGCAAAGTTTCATAATCGCGTTTCACTTCAAGTAACTGATTCCGGATCGTAAGCGAATTTAAGGTGCTCTTTGCGCGTTCAACTAAAATATCACTACCAGATAATGAATTTACAATGTCCATTATTTTTGGAAAGTTTTTGCTATAATAGAATGCTGCCCCATCGTGTTACTACTGGTTCTGGAGGACTTCCAATATCAGTATCACTGAACATCTGTTTTCGTTGCTTGTTTTTTACAGTTAATGCCTTCATTCTTGCTATCATGCAAGTTATCTATTTCATTATTTATTTTATTCTATTTCACAATGTGATGTCTTTGTTCTGCCAATAGTAACACGACAAGCTGAGCAAAAATTTGATAAGTAGTTGACGTAAATGCTATTTATAGAAAAGCGTCACCACACAATTCTTAGAATTGAAAACATGACGAAATGCATCTAGATTGGGTTTAACCGGTAGCTGAGTTGATTCAAGAGTGAGGAAATTAAAAAACTTATCTTTATTACAAATGACAGTGAAAGTTGCAAAATGTTGCATTTTACCTTAAAATATGCAAAAAAGTTGCAAAAAGTTGCACTGCAACTTTGGGTTGCCCTAGTTATTACAATTTGCGTTCAATCAGCATTAGCAAGTAGTTATCTAAGTGCTACAGAAGCATTGCATGTGGAATTAGAAAGGAAATAATTAAAAAATATGAACACATCTGCTGCCTAAGAAGTTCATCATCGATTGATTCATTAGTAACGACTGTCTTGAAACTCAACGAGGTCAGTTGAAATTCGAGCTTTTACGGCCACGATTACAACAAAAAAATAACAAGAATGTGAGTTTTCTGGGTGCAATGAAGACCAACGGACCTCAAAGAGAGCGTTGAACTTGTATACAGTCATGATCATCGTCAATGAAGTATGGGCACTCATTGACTGATTATTGCACTCCTTGAGGTTCATGCTCACTTGCGAAAGCATAAACTGTATTATGGAAGCAATAATCATAGAAACTATCGCATTGTGAAACATAAAAGTAATTTAAAACTGATGGAATTCTATCTTCCGACGGATGAGTTTTTCACACCCCTAAGAACCACGGATATCCTTTCTGACCATAATTGTTACTTTCACAGCTAAATATAGTTCGTCGAGCATAAAGTACTTCTAAGTTCTCAAATAATTCAAGAATGACACTTACTTAAATCTGACATGATGGTTCATTTGATTAACACGCCGGTATGACAACCACCTTCGTAATAATAGTTCGAGTAAATGACCTGTTTAGGGAATGATGCGATGAAAGTGTGACGCAATCTTCGCGGCGGTTAACAAAAGATTTTGGAGATGGTGTGACATAAGAAGTGTGTCACGTTAATTCATCTAGTCTTTGCGTGGTTTCAGAGGTCCATGGACGAAGAATGACAAAGAATCAGCTGAGAGCCTTGGAGAATGATATAATAATTGCAGAAATGTCAAATTCAACAATAACCTTTCAAAGAAATTCATTTAGAAACATCATTCAGAAAGAGGTCAAAGGCACTGGAAAAAGAAGTATTACAGAAATTGAATAGGAAAATGTATTGAAAACTAATTTCAATCCATCTATGTTTATGAATGTCATTTTTTAAAAAAAAGAACTAAGTTTTATGATGTTTGGGTTTAATACAAGAACAATAATATAATCAATATAATAATTATATAATAATAATATATAATCAAAAATTAATACCAAGATGGATGAGGATCTGCAAAAACGACATCGCTGCTTAAACAAAAATCGCAGCCTGATGCACAAAACTCTTTCAAGCTACAGACAATTGACTGACCACCATGACATCAAGATTCATGTTGTCTTGGGATTGATACATGTAGTTAAAAACCTCTTCTATTTTTGGTGGAAGTGAAAAAATGTCTTGATGAAAAGAAGTCAGGTCAAATGGCATTTACAATGGCCTTCGATCTTCGAGGTTCCCTGGATACGGCTACTTCTGTTGCTAAACATAAAGCAGTGGTGGGCAACCAAATTGGGATAGCGGGCCAAACAATTTTGAAAGGCAGTAGAACTTAATATTCTTTTATTCCGTACTTTTAAGTGCACATATGGACTGAGGTACCGCAAGTGCCTAAATAGTGGTCGCGTTACATTTATAACAAAATTTTACATGTGAATGTATACAGCAGTATTGAACTCAACTAATTTGTTTCATATTAAAGAATCATAATTTACTTTCCGAAATCCATGTAAGTATTGAAGAGCGAATAGGCCTGTAACAAATCATGGAAGCTTTTCTTTTGTGTAATTAAACGTTAATTTGACATTTTTGGTGATTTGACCGACATTACCATGTTTCATCGAAAAGCAACGGTTCGTAAGTGCAGTGCAACTATCCGCCTGAAAGCCGCACAAGATAAAATTGAACTTGCTACAATTATTGATCATGCTACATGTGCATACGTGCACATATGTCATCCAAACACATACGGCTTTCAAAAACAGTGCATGGCTCCACAAATGGTAGTCTTGTGCTAATGCCAATCGAGTATACGAAATATATATTGGCGTAGTATAGTATGCAAATGAAATTCAGCAAAAACATTTGAAAAAAATGTTGGCCTGTCAAAATCTTGCGGTTGGATTCCTCCATTTGTAGTCAAGGTCTCATTAATAAAGACCCTTTCTAGGTTCATTGACGAGTGGTTTAGAGAAACATGCTCAGCTGGCCATCGAATACTATGTGACTTAGCATAAACTCGCGCAGATGATGACCATTTTGTGCTTATACGAGAAGATATTCATTACGAAAGGAGCATGGTTGGATAATTCAAATGTGATTTTTTGTTTTTTGTGCCATCATATTGTTCATTTAGTTATTAATAATGATTTTCCAAATTCTAAAGAAGATCCTTCACCCTTATAGATGCACCTCCCAAAAGTCGAAGCCAGAGTGAGTCATTTTCACATCATCGATTCAAATAATGTCCGCGGGTCACTTTGGATATGAGAAGCGGTGGCTGGCCACCAAGTGGCCCACGGGTCACGCGTTGCCCACCAGTGGCATAGAGGAACAAACAAGGAGCATCATGAAATGCGCGGGGCGTATAAGACCAGTCTCTTCCCCGACACAGATACATGAGTCCAATGCATTCGCTACCCTTCCATTTCCCACATCATCCACAAATTAACACAAACACACCACCCAATCCATTTTTCACACCCTCACGGGGGGGGGGGGGGGGGGGGGGGGGGGGACGTTAGTCGTTGAAGTCAGAGGGGGTAGTGACCTGCAGGACACTATCGGGGAGACATGCAGTGAATTTTCAACATTGAAACACTGACTTTACTGTTTTCCGTTATAAAGAAGCTAGGTAGCGTGAGGAATCCGTCTATTGCAACTTTCGAAAGTGGTTTATGTTCTCATGAGTGTAGTCCTCAATAATTATCTGCTTGATGGTCTCTTTTTTTATAATGTTTATTTTGTTGTGCACTTTTGTATCATATTTTTGCATTTTCAGTTTGCCATACATTTGGAGGTTTTGTCCCACCATGCCTTTAAATGATTTCCATTTGTGATTATGAAATATACACATTCTTAATTCTATTCTTTATCACCAACCTACAGGCCTTTCTTTCTTCCAACAAACCATTTGTTATCATCTAAGTAAAATAGTTCAAGACCAAATTCTTGTGAATTGAAGCTATTTCCTTGGTCCTAGCGCTTTCATTGACAGCATTAATCTTTTTCAGAGGAGAAGTTCAAAAGGGTTATCAGTTCCTCATGATTCCTGAAACACCGAGGCAGAGTTAGATTTTGCGTAATCACCGAGTTGGATCCGACAATGCTTCCTGTTCTTTGTTCATGAGGTAAAAAAAACCGGTTTATTCATCTCTCAGATGGATCTGCAGTCACATCGCAAGGAATTACAAAGGTTTCAACTTTTAACATATCTGGGCGAGGAAGAATTGCGGTCGAGTGACAGATAATTAGAAATGAGTAACACCGAAATTCAGAAGCCACAAAATTGTGTCATTCGGTGAGACATCTTCCTCACGACGAAAGAGCGATGAGACATGAGGAAATTTAGAAATGTTTTCCGCCTCCCAACTCCGCGTCCGGATAATTTAAAAACCTCTGATGATCCAATAGTTTCGGCTTGATTATTTGTTATTAATTAGAACTTGTTTATCGTATATTCAAATAATGTGTGAAAGGCGAGGCGTCGACCCCCATTATAAACTTAGAAGTGAAATGATTCAATAATTCCTTGAAAATCGTCGAAATAGTGGATAATAAATAGGAGCCAAAGCTGCAATATATGTAATTAATTATTAGATATTCCTTATTTATCATTCGCCCAAAATTTCTGCTGTCACAACCACCATCAGGGGAGAAAGGTTTACGAAATCTTAGTTCATTTGATTTTCAAAAATTCTGTTAAGTATAATGGAAAATTTGGACAATACATGTTTAGGATCATAGCACTACAAAGGCGGTTCCCACCGCTGGCCCCGCCAGCATCCATGATATTCTCAATCCCCGTCCATGCACTCAAAAACGTCTTTGAGGAGTGCTATGATCCTTACATTGTATTGCCAAATTTTCCATAGACTCTTCAGATACTTTTTTGGTTACAAAAATCATGTAAACAAAGATTTTGTAAACGCTTCGCTTCCCTGATGCTGGTTGAGACAGCTGAAATATTGGGTGAATAATAAAGAAAAGTAGATATAATAGTTTTAGAGTAACATATATTGTCAGCCTTGGCTCTCATTTCATCATTATAAAAAACCAACTATGCTGCTAAAACAGGATTCATTCTGCTTGCTGAAATAGATATATTGCAAATAGCTTATCTTACCACACCAATCAACAAATAAAGTGAAACAAAATCAATACTGTGATTTCTGAATAAAAGACGAAATTAGTAAGAAAAATCAAGTTTCATAAGACTTCATGCCGTAAGTATCTAAGTTTGGTGATGAAATATGGATGCGAGATAACAATTTTAGCATGAGAGGAAATTAGAACTTAAACGTACAAGGACCCCATATCCAACAGGTATAGGTGCACGGCCCAGCGAGTTTTATCTAAGCTTTGTCACGGTGAAATGGTGATTACATCTATAAACTTATCTTTCTATCGATCTGATTGATCGCGTCGACTTGTTTACAGCCTGGATATCCGAGAACATTGAAAGTTTGATTCCGTGGTACAGTTCTCACTAACACTTGTGTTCTACGTTACAATTGTCATTCCTTCCTCGATAATGTACAGACTTTCTGATTCAATATCGAAAATATCTCATCGTACATGCCATTTATTAAACTGGGCTTTGTTGAAATCTTTGTTGAACACGGTTTTTTAAATGAGCTACTAATCCCGCAAGCTAATTTCCCGGTGTTCTACCGGTTGTATGTATTATCCGAACAATTAGTAACATCACTAGCAAGAAGCTAATCTTAAAATTTACAGCAAGAAATTTAGATGAAGAGCTATAGACATTGAAAATAAAAACAGACACTGAAGAATCATGATTCAAGCACTATCTTAAATGTGATGTGAAATTCGAGCAAACAAGCATGTTTTCACAAAGGATTTTAAAATCAACATGAAATGGAGAGACTCGTTAGCTAGTACTGCTCACAAAAGTCATAGCTGCTGTTGTTTTCGTTTGTCGTGTGCATGCAATCAGTAATTGAGTCAGAATCACTTTTTTGAAAAGCTGCTCTCTATTAATACTTTGAAGATTTCATTGATCAAAACATGAGAGAGATGTATTTCAAGCAGATGATACATAGGAGAGGCAGAGAGAATTCCAAAAAGGAGTGCACTAATGATCCAAATGATGCGATGCAGTCAGATGAAACATAAAAATATAATAATAAAAATAATTCTTTTTTTTTCGATTTCCATTCTATTATCATTTAGAGTCCGGCAATACCAAAAATGATTGACTTCTGGGCTAGATTGTACTTTTCGTTTAATACAGAGAAAACATAGAAAATTTCATTTTATCCAAAAACTGCAATCTGGCGTCCCAATTGGATTTACCATGTGTTTTTCCTTTTGAATCTTTGTCTGACAGAGAAAGAAGGAAGACTCGACTAGAAACTCTCGCCAGACGTGCTGATTTCGTTAGGAGGCTTAGAGGTAGTACAAACATTCCGTGAGAAGTCCTCCCTTTAGCGGCGTACGGTTACTCCTGCAGAAACTCGTTTCTGCATTGATTTCAAATTTCAAACGTTTTGTTTCACTGATTTTGCCTTTTATTGTTTCTTCTTCCTGAATATATAAGGTCATTTTGTTAAATGTTGTTGTGTCTGGTCCTTTATATTCCGAAAATTACATGCAGGCTGAGAGTTTTTAACAATAAAAAAGGCACATGTACAATCATAAAAAATTTCACTGCAGAAGGTAAAAAAGGAATCTACGATATCGGCCTCGGGTTCTTGTCCGTAATTTTTGTCGGTTGTGGTCCGTCCGTAATCTCCTCGAATATTACGCTCCTTCTGAGGAATCCTTCTTGCTTTCAGCGTCACTGGAAAGAGATGTCAGCATTAGCTTTCCCGGCACAATAGCTCTCGTCCTGTCACACAGTTTTTGGCAGGTCTTACAGACTTCAAGTATATTTTCATAATTATAGCTAACGGTCTTGGTACGTATTCCACATATCATTTGTCAAAGCCCGTTTTTTTGAACTCCTATTTCCAACAGGTCTGAACACTTCTATGGAAAGTCCCGTTATGCCAAACAGGGCAAGCGATACTCTAGCAACATCTTCGGCATACGACGCACAGACAGAAATGAACAAGGTCAATTTGAGAATAAATCTTTGCTCTTGTTATCATCTGAACAGAGGAAATAGATTCGTCGGGGTTTCGTTCGGGTTCCGGCTTTGTTTAAGCTTTCTTCACGAGATCTACAACATGTTTGTTTCCAAGTTAAGGTTATGGTTGCTTATTGTCCACACCAAGGAGCTTTAGCTCTAGAGGCCTTGCAGTTAATTGGGTCCGCCAATTTTACAGATAACAAAAAAGCTTCCCACTCCATCCCGCGCCTCCTGATTTATTAAAGAGAGATTTCTCATTTCTTGCGTGTTATTGTTAGGATTCATATTTTCATCTTTTGTAGCATCAATTGCCCAATCATCTAATTAAATAATAGTTGGAGTTTGATAACGACATCTCTTGTACGCAGTTGAATTGTCTCCATACATAGTCGCAATCATCCATATATTTGACACTTCCGCAATCATTTACGTTTACCAATTACAATAAATCCCACGGGCCCAAAGTTTAGTTCCTTGTGGGACTCTCAGTTTGTGATTTTGTATTGGCCAAGCTGGAGTATGTGACGATCGCACGATAACATCTCACTCTCTGGGTATCGAGAAGCAAGAACTCCCGATACCCGTCTACATAACCATGTTGGCACGGTCAAAGACTCAGCAATTTTCCTGAGTAGGATGGTATGATCAATTCTTTCAAAGGCTTTGTGAAGAGGTCAATTGCAACTAATCCTTGATATCTTGCCCCTCATCAAGGAGCCAGCTGATTAAAAGTGTCTATTAGCAGACAGCAATGCGTCGACACTAGAGCCATCCCTAGTCCAATAGCTGCCAAGATTGTTCCGAGAGCGTCGACTTTGTACTTAATGAAATGCCAAATATGTTCTATCATAATATTACCCAGGCTTCTTTCCATCCATTAGTCCATGTATTCCACTTGTAATGTGCATCGGTCATACTTACTAATAAACATTACTTATTACAAATGTTGTATATATGATTTTATTGATTTTGATAAAGATTATTATTATTGATTAGTTGATTTTAGAGGCTGAGTAGTAAGCAAAAGGAAACTCCACTTCTGACCGCGGCAAGATGGGCCTGCCGTCGTGGCTGACGGTCCCCCCCCCCTCTGTGGCCACGCTCGCAGAGTGTCGTGGTCGGCCGCCGTGGTGCTGAACGTGTCTGAGTCCCCCCCCCCTCCTGGAACGACAGAGTTGTGGGTCTGTCGTGGTGTTGCCGGCCGGGTGGGGTCCACTGTTCCACAACATGTTCGCTGACTCCCCCCCCCCCTCCCTCATGCAACGACAGAAGTGGTTGGAGTACATCGGGAGCGTTTGTCCGACCGCCTGGTTGACTTGGGCGACCGTCTAGGGTTTGTACGTGGGCGACCGTCTAGGATTTGACGTGGGCGGAAAGCGCGTCTCGTGAGTTGACGATGGGCGACCGCCCAGGATTAGTACTTCGGAGGCTATAGTGTGTGATTAGTTTTGTGTTGTGCAATCTGCTGAAATGTTGGGTTGTAAAATGAGTTGTTGCGATTGAAGGAGTGGTCTCGGAAGAGAAAACGGAGTCAGATTACGGATTCACGTGGAAATTCTGCATACGAGGTAGGGTGAGTTGGTTCAAGGCAATCGGCGAGAAAAACTGTTTCTTTTCTTTCAAGAAAGTTTTTGACATAGAATGTGGGACGTTTTATTGGTGTGGTAGCGCCCAAGACGAAGCATCGGATGAGAAAACGGAGTCCCAGATTCGGAATCCGTACGTGAAATTTTGGGTTAGGAAGGATGGTATTCCAAGGTCGGTGAAATCGAGGAGAGAAAAAATTTTTTGTCGGCTGACGTCCGCCCGCCCCCCTCTGGGCACAGGCAGAAGTGTCGTGTTTCGGCCGCCGTGTGTTGCATTCGTTGTCTTAGAGTCCCCCCCCCCCCTCTGGAACGACAGAGGTTGTGGAGGTCTGTCGTGGTGGTGCCCGGCCGGATGGGTCCACGTTCGACAACATGTTCGCCTGACTGTCCGCCCCCACCCCTCTGCAACGACAGAGTGTGAATACTCGGGTGCGTTGTTCCGGACCGCCCAGGTTGACGTTGGGCTAGGGACCTCCTAGGATGACGTGGGCGAACCGACAAGGTTGTAGACGTGCGGACCGGTCAAGGTTAGACGTAGGGCGACCGGAGTCCTAGTGTTGACAGTGGGTCGAGACCACGAGAGCCAGATTAGTCTATGAGAGCTATAGTGTGTGAAGTATTTGAGGTGCAATTCTGCAGAATGATTGGGTTGTTAACAGGTTGTTTCGAGTGGAAGGAGTGGGTCGGATGAGAAAAAAGGAGAGGTCAGATTCGGAAGCAGCGTGAATACCTGCATCGGAAGGGTGAGTTTCAAGCATCGGGAGAAAAACTGTTTCTTCAAAATTTTGACATAGAATGTTGGACCGTTTTGGTGTGTAGCGCCCAAACGATGCAATCGGATGATGCAAACGAGTCCCTGATTCGGAATCATACGTGAAAATTTGGTTAGGAGGAATGTTTCCGCGAAATCGGGAGAGAAAAAATTTTCGGACTGACGTCCACCCCCCCTCAAGGCACGGCAGAGTGTCGTGGTCGTCCGCCGTGGAGCTCGTGTCTGAGCAGCCCCTCTGCCGCGCCCCTCTTTGGAACGACAGAGGATGTGGTCTGCTCCGTGGTGTGCCGGCCGGGTGGTGTCCCACTTATTCACAACATGTTCGTCGGCTTGACAACCCCCCGCCCCCTCTGCACACGACATGATGTCGTGAGGACACGGTGCGTTGGTCCGACCGCCTGGTTCTTGAACGTGGGCGACCGTCTGTAGGTTGACGTGGGCGACGTATAGGTTGACGACTGGCGACCGTCTAGTGGTTTGACGTGGGCGACTCGTCTAGGTTGACGTGGGACGACTCGCCAGGATTAGTCCTTGAGTGCTATAGTGTGTGATGTTTATTTGTGTGCAATCTGCACAGAATGTTGGGTTAGTAAAATTTTGTAAAAGGGTGATGTGTTTTTCGA
>CAJQUW010010671.1:0-72701 GCA_907163375.1 Prostheceraeus crozeri
CAACCTTCGGTCTAACCATCAAAGCTGTAGCGGAGCTGGTCTAGCAAAATTCTAAAATTATATTTTAGTAAAATTTTTTAGTAATTTTTTTAGTAAAAATTTTTTCTGTCTGTGAGAAAAACAAAAAGTCAAATTATTTTTTATAAAAATGTCTTCGCTTATCGAAAATAAATTTAGATTAGACGATCCTCCGTTCGTCAGTAATAATCAAAAAAGAATGACTATATAAGAATTGCTATGAATCCCGGATCTTTCCAGTAGAGTAAATACTGGAGGTGATTTAAATTTTTGAATTGATAATCAGCAGAGTTATATATATTTACCTGATTCGTTTTTACATTGTGAATATTCTTTATATAGTGATAAAACAATATGAATTAATAAATCCTAAAAGTGAAAGTGATTTACCAATGAAATAGTGATCTTGTAATTATCAGAAATAATAAATGAAAAAAAAATACCACCGCATGAAAAAAAGAATCTGATGATGAATGAATAAGTGATGAGACATAGTGAATCAACGTAGAGACTTCGGGGACCAACCACAGAATATCCTGAGCCACCATGACGGCCAATTTTACAACACCATTACCAGATACCGATAATATTGCACTAGAGAATAATTTCTTTCCAAGATTATTTACACAAATGCGTTTAGATGTTGCAACTCAAAATATAGAAACAATAAGTGATTCTCCAGGTGTAATTGATACAATGCTTAGATTTGTAACAATTGGTGAAAATAGTAAAAAGTATGAAATCGAAGGTTGGTTTCCTGATACTAATGATGGTATAATTGTTGATGATTTAACTCACGCAGGAACAGATGCCGCAGGAATTGCGAAAGATGTAGAAAATATTGCAAAACATTTAAATAAAACAAATAATGATGCATATAAAGAAAGACGTGAATTTAACAAAAAAAGTAAACAGACAGTAAATTGGTCATTGTCTCCATTATTCGGATATTTAGATTATGATAAAATATCATATCAATTAAAATTTAAATTAATAATTCATCCTACAGCAAATAATGAATTAATCTTTTTTGGTAAGACTGGAAAAAAGCATATTTAAAAATTGATAGACTTGAATGGTGGATTAAGCATATTACTCCTAGTTTAGAGATTGAAACAGCTATTGCAAAAAGATTAAATACTAACAAACCAATTCCAGTAAATTTTCTAAAGCGTACTGCTAGTTCAGTAACTTTTTTCCGAACAAAGATTTAACAGGCATTTTACTAGAACTGCGAATACCCCAAGATATTTATTACTAACATTTCAAAGAAATAATTCTCCAAGTTTTGATAAGAACAATAATATCTTCCATACCTATCTTCCCATATTAATACAATTCGAAGTTTACATGTTTCATTAAATCAAACCTTATCCAATTGATCCATTAAGATTCGATGATACCAATAATCAATTTATGGAAGGATATGATTTCTTATCGAAATCTTTGTATAGAATTTGGAGTTGAACCACAATTAACTCCTGGAGATTGGAGACATTTATATCCTGTTTTCTGTTTCGATTTAAGTGCACAATCTGAAGATATTATCAAGACTGGCTGTGATGTAACAATTAATATTGAAAAAAAAGATTCCACAACTTCATTGATGGCTTATGGTTTATTGCTAGAAGATGTAAAATATTCTATTGAAATTCTTAATGGAAAGATGGTAAGGATAAGTTAATTAAAATTTTTTCATAACTAGAATAGATTAAAAATTCTTAACTTAAAATTTTTCATAACTAGAATAGATTAAAATTTTTTAGTAACTTGAAATTTTTTAATAACTAGAATAGATTAAAATTTTTTGGTAACTTGAAATTTTTTAATAACTAGAATAGATTAAAATTTTTTGGTAACTTAAAATTTTTTTATTAAAAATGTCGCAAGCGAAAGGTAATAATAATAAAACTGTTGAATTAAAATTACGTAATACTGTTGACAAAAATACCCCTAAAACTAGTACGATTAACAAAAAAAAGTATTACATAAGTAAACCAATGATAGAGAATATTCAATTACAAGAAGAAAAGAATGGCGGGATTCTCCCATTAATTCCACTAATAATAGGTGGCATAGCTGCAGCAGGAAGTGTTGCAGGTGGGACAGCTGGTATTGTCCAAGCAGTAAATAAAAATAAATCAGAGAAGGCAGCATTAGAAGAACAAAAACGACATAATAGAGAGTTAGAGAAAGTTGCTAGGGTGAAGGAGTAGTAGATAATTTTATTAGTAAATTAAAATAGTTGATGAAGGAAAACGAGTTCTTAAAAATATTCTCCACAATGTTGATGATTTAATTGAAATTAAAGAAACTAAAGATGGTTCTGGAATATATCTAAGTCCTAGTATGATTCGGTAATAACCTCAGGACCTTTGGTCCGATCGGCTAAAGCCTCTGAACAAAGTTCTATTAGGTAAAACATTTATTTTATCTTTTAAATTTTTTAATCTTTTAAAATGAATTCTACAAATTCCGAAAATTTAATTAAATTAAAAATTTCTAATTTAGATTTATTAAATTATCTATTAAACAAAAATTAAAACTCAAACTGTCAGCATATTGGAGGTGACATACAAAAAACATTAGAAAACTTTCCTGGATTTATTTGGAGTAAATATTCGAAAGAAAAACATCTTCCCGGTCATTCATATACTGGTCCAGGAACTCGATTAGATATAAGACTAGATGAGAATAATAATCCGAAACCAGGTGAAGAACCAATAAATAGAGTAGATGCCGCCGCTTATAGACATGATTTAGCTTATCGAAATCATGATCTAAGTTCTCGTCATGCAGCTGATAAGAAGATGATTCAAGAATTAGATAGTATTCAAATCCTACATTTAGAGAAAAAATTGAAAGAATGTTTGTTAAGAAAGCTTTAAAAGCTAAAATATTATTCGGACAGGGTTTAAATGAAACGACAGCAAAGCTGTCTGAGAGCAACGCTCGAACCTACGCGTCTGAAATTCATAAAGAATACAGAAAGCCGAAATATCTATTGAAAGTAAAAGTATTTAATAAAGATGATATTTGGAGTGCTGATCTTATTCATATGCCGAATGAAAGGGACTACAAATACGCATTGACCGTTATAGATTTATATACACGATACGCTTGGGTAAAGCCTTTAAAAAACAAAAGTGGTCTTTCAGTTAAATATGCGTTTGAAGAAATCTTTAAAGAAAGTAAGAGAAAGCCAAGGAAATTGTTTGTTGATAAAGGGTCGGAATTTTATAACCGAAACGTCCAGCCACTATTTGAAACTGTTTATTCAACTGAAAATGCAGGAAAAGCTGTAGTGATAGAAAGATTCAATCGGACGTTAAAAAATAAATTATTCAAGAAATTTACTGAGCAAAGAAATCAGAAATGGTTGAAGATATTACCAGGAGTTGTAGAAGAGTACAATAATAAAGTTCATTCTGGTATTGAAGAAACTCCAAAGAATGCTTCTGACGACCCTGATTTGATACGAAAGAAAATATTCGAGAATAATAATTTGAATGAGAGTAATCCGAATTTGCAGAAACTTAAGCCGAAATTTAAAATTGGAGATAGAGTTAGAATATTTAAATATAAGAATAAATTTGAAAAAGGCTTTGTTGGCTATTGGACTAAAGAAATATTTGAAGTTTGCAAAATAAATCAAAGTTATCCGATTACTTATGAAATTAAAGATTTAGATAATGAGGATATCAGAGGCCGTTTTTATCAAAATGAATTACAACGAACTGATTTTTAATTATCATTATTATTATTATTATTTTTATTATTCAATTCTAACATAATATCAAGAAATGATACTCCTTTTTGTAATTTAAATAAAACATAAAGACATAATTGACCGCAATATGTAGTTCCTGGTTTTTGAATTTGAAATGTATTATAAATTCCATTGCCAAGTAATTTTTTGACTTCGTTTGTAGGTGGAAGTCCGTATGAGTCAAAATAATAATTAGAACAGTTTATATTTCTTTGTCCTGCTGACCAATGTACACCTTTTTCATCTGACGTATGAAAGATTTGTTATGAAATTTACAGTTTGAACTTTGTTCCGGGAACTGAAGGTTCCTGTTGGCCTATTTTTTAGGAATTGTAATTCGTCTCTCATTAGAACATGAAAATTCTTTATTCCTAATTGATTTGCGATTTTCTTTAGGTCGAAATTCGTTGTCGTTTGTGTTCCATATAATTTCAAAAAATCATTTATTTTTCTCATTTTATAATAAAAAAATTTCTTAAGGGACCCCTAGAAGTCAGAAGGGAGGGGGTATTGATTTAAAACTGTTCTCTAATGATGTTCTTTCCTTACTACTTATTCGATTTTGAAATGATTATACTATAATTATTCTAATCTATATTGTTTTATATATTTCCATTTTCTTCATGAACTTCATTTGTAAAATATGTTTCATCGTTAAAATGATTGTTTAAAATTGCCATAACAACTAACCCGCATATCGGCGTTTATGCGTTCTGTGTTCACAAGAAGAATTTTATTGTCATTTGCTTTTATTGTCAATGCACTCTTATGTGCTTAATCTATTCATGTCTTCACAATGGGAGTACTTTACTACCCGTATGTGTTTGGCAAACGCTAAATGAATTTTGAAAACAGACTTTACAAATGGATTTTGAAAACAGACTTTGCAAATGGATTTTGAAAATAGATTTTGAAAACAGATTCTGAAAATAATTTACGTAGGGGTAAATTGAAATGTCAAAACATTACGCACGCGTAAGTTGAAATGCCAAAAGTTTACCGATGAGTAAATTGAAATGACAAGAGATAGCACGATAATTTTAGGGGAAAGCTGCTAGATGTTTCTCTCTCTTCAATTATCAGCCAGTGTACGGGTTCATTGAATAATTTTGAGTTTATGATTACAATGATATTCTAGTTCACACAATTAGTACTTTAAATAATGTTGAGCATACAATAACGAAGAATGACTAAGTAATAATTGCGTCTTCTTAATTTATCATAATGCTCTAATCTTAATAATAATTGAGAACCATTTCACCTGTTTTTAATTGAGATAACGAAAGATATATTCTTGCGGTTTCATCCACTTTTGTTTCTTCCATTTTTAAAGAAATATTTTTAGTCACATGATATATTTTGAAAACCTGAAAGATGGATAAAATTCATGAATTTGAAATTCTTAACTTTTATGATTTTCGGTGTCCTGGAACGGTCATGATTTAAGCGAGAAAATTGTTATTCTCAAATTTTGAGATTCTTAACTTTTATGATTTTCGGTGTCCTGGAACGGTCATGATTTTAAGGGTGAAAATTGTAATTCTCAAATTTTGAGATTTTGAAAAATTTGAAAAATTGGGTATTTTTAAAAACGCTTAAATTTTCGCCCTTCGGCCACGTGAAATTTGAAGTCTACCTAAATTTTTGAAATTTTTGAAATTTTGATTTTTTTGAAAAAACCCGCAAAAGTGTGACATCCGGCGCAAGCGAAGCGAAGCAAAGCGAAGCGTCGCGCCGGATGTCACACTATATACTACTTTCATGTTCCATAGCTTCCTGACTTCGTTGCAGTGGTGTTGGCAGCACTCCTGACTGCTTTCAGCTAGAAATCTATCTCTTACCGGTTGAAAACAATACAAAGCACAAATGAACAATAACGAGATCGCATTCACAAAGGGCAACGTGTCAGCCTTGCTAGAACTAGGGTTTTCTTTGCGAGCTACAAGCAAGCGACTAAATGTCCCTTACACAAATGCGCATCGATGGCATAATGATGATTTTCGACTCTGTCGTAAAGAGGGCTCTGGCCGTCCACGCAAAACATCCAAACGTAGATCGCATTCACAAAGGGCAACGTGTCAGCCTTGCTAGAGCATCCAAACGTAGAGACCGCCTAATTTTGAGATTTGTTAAAGTTGATTCAAGTCTCTCGTTAACTGAGATGGCTGCACTAGACTCGTCTATTTCTAAGTCCACTATTCGTAGAAGACTTATTGAGTCGAATTTCAAGAGCTGTAAGAGGCCCTCTCAGATCGAATTATCAGATCAGCATACAGAAAGACGTCTCAGATGGGCAATGAGTCATTGTCACAGGCGAAATCAGTGGGATCGGGTTGTCTTGTCTGGTCTGATGAGGCATCAGTCCGTCTGAAGGATAGTGATGGTCGATTGAGATTATGGATAAAATCTGATCAGGAAATTCCGAGACATTTACATCGTCCCCGGGTACAAGGTGGTGCGACTCTACTGACTTGGGCTGGCATTCGGATCGTTCTCCTGATCTGAATCCCATAGAAAATGTATGGAGTATTCTAAAACGTAACGTTCGTCGTTCACTGCTACCTATAGATGGCGTATCACAACTTACGTCACTGTTAAAAAGAGAGGGGAGAAAGTTAGATCAGTCAAAAATCAACGATATCATCGAATTGGTAATGTCATTGACAATAAGGGTAGGGCCACAAAATATTAGCTTCTTAAGAACCGTTACTGTATCATAGCTTATCAGATTATATAAGGACATTTAAATATATTAGGGACATGAAATAACATGAAAAATGCTTTATGTATCATACTTATGTTTTATTTAGTCAAATTTTAGGATGATCCACTTTTTATGAAACGGACTGTATTTGTGTGTTCCGATGCGATAAAAATAATCAAATTCTATGGCTATGGCTTAGAGAGCTGCACATTTGAAATACATAATTGGTAAATTAACAGTACGCCTGCAATAATTAACAAATGCTGTTCTTGGAATGATTAAATATTGAGCAGCGTCATCATCGGCAGGTCTCTTCCATTTTTCAACTGAGGATGCAACTCAATATTTAATTATTCTACTTACATTGCGCTTGTAAAAAGCAGCATTTATTTGTTTAATTGCAGGCGCACTATTTTAGGTGATTTGTCATTAGTGTCTAAAATGACATTTAATGAATGTCCGTCGAAATTTCACTAACTTGCTGACTGCAAATCTCAAATTGACCCGAGCATGGCTGCAACTTTGAATAGGGAGTTGTGTCGATGTTGAGAAATGTAAACTAGGCCTGTTGATGATTCCTGATATTGGATGAAATAGCAGCTATTCAGGTCTGCTTCCATTTTGCAGCTGAGGATGCAACTCAATATTTAATTATTCTATTTGCACAGGAAACAGATGTAAGAAACACACTGATGATGTTTGCCATCATCTTGAACTCCCACTAAAATTCAAGTCTCTTATCTATCTATCATGTTGAAAAAACGGTGCTGTCAGACAGCGGACATCGCTGATAATTTTCAAGCCGACAGGATTTACATAGGGGAAACGTCTTAGTGAAGCAGCGACACTTGACTCCTAAAAGTTGCGATTTGACAGATTCCAGCATAAAATCGATGAAAATCATCGCAACAGAAGCCATTAACAGATGACGAAATTTGACAGAGGAATAGCCGGAGATATTCCAAACATCTCATGATCGTTGGGATTTGATTTTCTCCACATCTAACCGTAAAATTCACTTGCGAGGATGAGAATTCCGTCTAACAGGAAGCGGAAGATATTTTCTGAGATTGTATTGTCGACATCCGTCGGTCTGCTTGATTTCATGAATTTTTAGACTAAGTTGGCAAGCGTCTTCAGCAGTTAGAAAACTAAGATCGAAGGGCGGAAATCGAACTATTAGTTAGTATATAGGTTTGAAGCATGAACATAGATATCTCAAAGTTCGTCCGTACGGGAGGTTCCTGCTGACTTTCAATGACACTTTCAGGGCTCGACCTCTGGACCGAAAGATCGCTAGTCCAAGTACTTAGCCACTATGCCACATAAACACGTCTCTAATTCTCTAGTCACATATCTCAATTGTGGTGTGGAGATCATCCAACATAAAGGCCCGACTCGCTTTCGTTTAACCCAGCATTACATGAATGGAAAGCCGGTGTTTGCTGATGATTAATTCAGTTGCACAGATGGGTGCTGGTATGTTGTAGGCAAATGTCACGTGCAGTTTTACCTTACAAATGCGAATTTTGAATACGTAATCAGTCTGACGACGGGCGGTGCAAGGTGAACAAAATAGAGACACGAAACAATGATTCAATAATTAAAGTTTGGCTTTAATAGCTATTTGCTCAAATAGTCCAAGGTATTCGTCTTCATTGCATTCTTCGAAATCAGCATCTTATACACTAGTCCGAAAGACGAGAGAATAGTTTGTTGATCGAAAATGATGCAACTACATGTAAGATGGACATCTTTGCACGAGTTGCGTATTTCACAGGATCCTGAAAATCCATGACCATCCTGATTTTATAGCTGTCGAAAATCTACCACTATTTGTTATGGAATCGCAGATATTAGCGGTATTTCTTGACCTTTACAAGTAGAATTAACCGGTTCAAACGATAAAAAGCTTTCTATGTGCTAATCAAGGATGCTATAGGGCTTGGGTTGGATTATTTCAAGCCTCAAGCAAGAATTTTGATGACCCAAGCCTAACCATGTTAAAAATTCTACTACCATAGGCCCCATACCATTAATATGGGCCTATACCATAAATAAATTATACCACATGGGCATATGCCTTAACATGGCTGTATAGTAACCGGGTCATGCACAGGCACTGTGTCTAGGCTTGTCTAGGCCATTCTGTTTCTAGGCTATAGGCAACTGGGTGGCCTATGCATGGGATTGGTAGTCAGGCTTAGGTTCTGTATCGACCCATCAAACCAAGTGAAATGAATTTTTGGTCCATATAGTCGGTCCTAACGAAGCTAATCTACTTTTTCTATAGGATAAATGGCAGGCTATAGCAAAAAGCAATGATGTTGCATTTTCTGAGTCTATCATACACTCCATAGACAGCACTTGCACTGACGGCGTCACAAAAAGTGAATCTGGTGTCGAAACCGAATTACATGTGGACGCCTCTATACATCGCTATTCCCTAGCCGTCAAACAAGTCAGCAGCATCCCTTTAGTGTGGTCGATCGATAGACAATAACGATAGTTGACCATGAGACACATAGGCGCTGTCATAGGCGTTGCTTGCGGAACAATGAATCATAAACTTGATGATCATCAGTCAGATAGCTATTATTCCATCTTTTCTAAGAATCTGTGACTGACTGGCTCTTCTCGATGGAATCACAGCCCACAGCTTAGCGTTGTGACTGGGTGACAGTGGCAATACAGTAGTAGGTTAGATATACAGGGTGTTTCATATGTCTCTGTCTCTGTTTCGTTGCTTCTGCCTTGTCTCCGTTTTCAGAAAGTTTCAACTATTCATGTGAAAGGAAAAATATTTTTAAATGGTGATTTTTTTCTGAAGTCTCTCTTTTTTTCAAATGATTAAATAATTAGTACACGTATTACACCATATCCTTTGCCTATTTTCCAACATTCGCGGCAATTTGTCTCTGACTTGTCCCTTCGCTGTTTTCTAAAACATAATTGATCCCTTGATTCTTCACATTTTCGTCTGATGGTCTTCCAGACTTCTCTCTTGGCAGTAAGCTTCCCTCTGTCTATAGTTGATCTTTCCAACACTGAACTGCTGTTCGACCAGCCGCTTTACGATGGAATCCTTCTTCGTATTCTTTTGTCGCTCTGGTAGCACTGTCGTAAGTAATTGCTGCACTAGCCAGAAATACCTTTTCTTGCATTGTAATTTCGGAATCACCTGAAGACATCAAGAGCGAAAAGTTCGTTCGATAATGAAAACACATGGAAATGAAAAGTTTCGAAGATTAGATGGGTTAGCGCTATTCACCGCATTCGTGCACCAATCACAATTGAACGTCGCTTTCGTCGTCACGAATATCGATTTCTTGACCTGGCCTGACTTAGATTTCTTTCTCTGGTTTGTTGAAGCAGGCCTGCATAATTGCAGCAAATGAGGTGCGCCGTCCCCACGAGTGCGCATGAGTTCTTCATGCTCTATTATGATACATGCATTTCATTTTGAAAAAAGGAATCGTAAGTAATAAACAGCGCAATATTGTTTTCTTAATCATTTAAAAAGAAAAATCTTCAGAAAAAAGAACCGTAGGTAATAAACAGCGCAAAATTGTTTTCTGAATCATTTAAAAAGAATAGTCTTCTTAAAAATCATATTTGAAAGTTTGTTTACCTTTCATATAAATAGGTATAACATTCTAAAAACGGAGACTAGACAAGAGATGCCAGAAACAGAGACATATGAAATGTGAAATAGTGTCGAAAAAATAGCACGAGACAGAGAGAGAGAAAATATTGGACTTACACAGACTTAGAGAAGTTTTACTTCGTCTTTTAGGTTTGGGCTTAGGTTTGACAACCACGCCCTGGGTCCAAAACCCACACAGAAGCCTTGTGCAAATGTATTCCACAGGAAGAGTACAATAAAGACTGTTTATTGCACTCTTAGAAATTTACGCTCATTTTGGGAAGCACAAACTTTGTGATGAAAGTAATAATCATGTAGATTATTACACTGTGAAATGTAAAGCGTTTTACTCTTTCTATCATTCGTGGGATAACCTTATGTGTGAAATACAGGGATTTTGGAATTTTTTGTCACAAGCGAGTACTTACATGAGGTAGTTCAATGCAGATCTAAAGGCCCGCAGACGTCAGAAAGTATCAGACCTGGAACAAATCGAACAATAAGTTATAAAAGACAAAACATCAGGCAGAGAAAGATGATATCTCGATCACACCAATGATCGTCACTAAACAACAATTATTGCAAACCTCCGAATCAGAAAATTGTGAGTCGAATCGAGTCTCTGAAAAGTGTCAAACAACAACGATTCTTCAGCAAGAAAGTTGAAAGAAAACATAGTCAACGAGCTCTACTGTACAACGCAAGAATCAGACCTGATGTATAATGCAGCTGTAGAACGTTCAATGCAGTTCAATGCAGCTGTAGAAAAAATTCAAATGCAGTCCAGTCCAAGTCAGCTTTCGGTAAATTGAAGTCAAAGCTTTTCGGTAGACTTTGTTCAAACCCTAGTGGACTATATTCTCCGTCAATTTTCTTGCTGAAGAATCGTTGGTTTGACACTCTGAAAGAGAATACCAGCATCTTTTATTGTTAAGTATAATCGGGTACCTGTTGTAAACGATTATGTGTTTGATCCAAAATGTAAAGATGTGTTCATCAGAATTCCTTTTGAAGACAGTTAGTGAATCACCGACAAAAGGAATTCTGATGAACACATCTTTACATTTTGGACTAAACACGGTATCGTTAACAGCAGGTACCCGATTATGCCTAACAATAAAAGATGCTGGATAGTTATTCTCTTTCAGAGTGTCAAACCAACGATTCTTCAGCAAGAAAGTTGACGGAGAATATAGTCCACTGGGGTTTCAATAAAGTCTACCGAAAAGACTTTGACTTCAATTTACCGAAAGCTAACTTGGACTGGACTGTATTTGATTTTTTTAATTCGCAAACGAATTGACTCTATAACTAAAGAAGCGTTTCCTAGTTGCACTCCAATTGTTTCATGTCATCAAACGTATAATTGTTTGTTCTCTCAAAGACCCGGTTCCTATGCTCAGTAAGTCACACGTTATTTATAAATATAAATGCGAATGCGGAAGCAGTTACATTGGACGAACTGAGCGTAGGCTGGGTGCAAGAGTAAAAAAGCATTTACCTCGGTGGTTGATGTCAGGTTCTCGACAATCACGGAATCTTGCATCATCGATATGTAAACACGCTGGTGACTGCGCCTCCTTTGTCGGGAATCGAATCGGGTCGAGATTCGCGAATCAAATCGAATCGTAAAGGAATTGTATCGGCTTCCTTAATCTAACTTTTATATACGATTTATTCAGCTAGCTATACCATTAGCCATTAAGAAAATATGGTAGGTCTACCAAATAAGAGAATAGTCATGCAATTTACATGGATATTGAAGGACACTTTGGCACTCAAAAATAGATAAGCAGCAAAATTGGAGTCTTCATTTTTCTGAGAAAATTAAAATATACGCGCTTTACATATGCATATACAATACAAATATACATGCACAATCTATTTCGAATGACCTTGACGTTACATAGTTGATGCAGATTTGGCATGTGACTTCCCATTGGCCTTGCTTAGCCAAGTAGGTAGCTTAACGATAGAGATTAGGTTTGTAACTACAGGCTTGTAAAAAGAAGATTTTGAATCTTACGCGGGACTGAAAATGTGACCTCCATCAATCTTTCCCATAAAAATCCTGAGAATCACCTTCCACATCAGAATAGAATCAGCACATTGTACATTTGTGCTAATTATAGGCTTACTTAGCTTTCTGCCAACAGCTCTTGATAAAAAACTCTAATTCAACCAAAGCAGCAACTCTACTTTTCATGATTATAAATTTTTCCACGTTCACAGTAATCGCAATGTACTTACAATGAATTTTGCCAGCTGATCAGGTAATTCTTTTCACTGGCAATAGCAAGCAGAAAGTATCCCTACAAGGACGAAGTAAAAGCTATGAAATCAGTCGCGCAATCGAGCAATGACAAAGATTGTATTATACCAATGAAGATAAAAATCATGTAGATTTCTACATCAAATTAGCGGACACTAATACCGTAGTTGACATCATTTGTTATTATTGTATTCATGCTGTGTGAGATCTGTATACAACTGATATAATAATTTGTCTTTATTTCAGGTTACGCATGACCTGTGGCTTCAAAATGATCAAAAATTTTCAATGTATGTGTAGTAAAAATTAACCAATGGAACTAACTTTTGCAATTTCAATTCACAAGCTGCTTGCAGGAGTTGCTACACAACGTCTTTCATAACAAGACACGTAGAGAGTTTAAATTCAAATTTCCATTGCATGTACATCATCTTACTCAATAGCTATCTATAGTTCTAGTCAATAGCTAAGTCAGTAACTTGTAAATGCACCACAGATAACTGCATGAGACTATGTAAACCTTGATTGTTACAACATACTCCCCCAATGTGAGAATGCCATTATCATATAAAAAAAAGATCACTAAATGTCTCCAAATGACATTTTTGCTATTTTTCTGCTTGAATTGATATTTGTTCGACTCCAATGGGATCAGGCTCGATGCAGCTCGTCGAAACACCATGTCTCCTGCCTTCATGAGAACAACTCAGGTAACACCATCAGGTCCTAGAAAATACTCATGATGCAATCTAAGGTCAATTGTCGCATTTAAACCGATCTGAGCGAAGCATGGTAACATCACCTACCTGAACCTTCCCTTCCCAGTGATTTCTCATGGCAAGAGGTCTGAGAGAAGTCAAGCCGAAAAGAAGACGAGTCCATCTGTATTCTGCATTCAATTCAGTAAGGTTGTAACTGCTGTACTTCATATTTTGAGGAAAATAGCGCTTTGACATGGAGCCAAAGTCACACTTGGCCTCCAGATTACTATCTCATTTGTCATGCGGTCATGATACTCAAACTGAGTGGATAATTCTGCAACCGTCTACGGAAAAACGTAAACTGTCAGAATCATGATAAAAAATAATGTGCCTTCTTGAGTGTACACTTATCTGCTGCCTTATGACAGCAATCATAGAATTTTTAATCCAATTCAATTATTTTGTATTTTCTTATATCTGGTGTACCTGTTGCTTTACATTGAAGAACCTTAATAAATTTCGTGTTAGACATAGGAGATTTGCATTTCGAGTTCATGTCGTGTCGTGCTAGGGCAGTACAGAAGTGGTCGTATTACAGCTGAAAAACTGTATTTGTGACTTATTGAACTGCTGTACTATCAGCCGCATGCAAGGTCATTTCTCCTCAGGAGGTGAGTTGAAAGCTCGGGTTATAAACAGACCATCCTACAGAAAAGAGTTTTCCGGAAAAAATACAATACATCATGCTTGTCTGAAAGAATGCTTTCATCCATAAAAAATGTAGTTCGAATGTAGGAAAGCATCGGCGTTTCGTGGTCAACACACGTTGCTTCGCAAACTGTTGGTGTGATCAGTCACTGAGATTGCAAGAATGCGAAAGTTTGATGCCTCGGACACTTACTCCCAAGATACATGTCATTTTGATCAATGCGGACCCGATTTCAATACTGTTCTCTGGGATGCCCTACGTGAAGTGCAAATGCATCGAATCCATTTCTTATAGTTGCTACCTTTGATCATGTAAGCCTCATCCGAGGGTGAATCTGCCGACGTAACCGTTCGATAGTGTTCGTACAGCATATCATTTGAAATTGATCAATCAAAGTTAGAATTTAGCCAACTAGTTTTATTACTAATGTCGTGTAATACGTAGTAAATTATTAGCATCAATTGAAATATGTAGGGGTGGACTTAAACATATAATCAGATAATATAACCATTAGGATGTCTTCGGAATGCCGAGTTGCTTATTAAGTCAATATCTTCGTTTTAGTTCGTAACTATTTTGAATTAAATGTGTCTCCAAGAACTTGTGAAATCAATTTGAATGGCGAGGGAAAACTTGCCTCCATCTACTAATTCCCCAGATAGAGCATTTTCAAAATAATTGAAAGAAAAATACCTTCATCACTACTGCCTCCTTTTATCAGTAGCATGACAGGAACATCTCACCACACACCTGAAAAACACCGAGCAAGCATAGAAGGACTTTAAAGTGTTGTATTGAAGCTAACTGGTGCATGTGAAGCAGTAATAACTTTCACCTCAGGTAAATGGTGTGTCGAAATCGAAAACCATGTCGTCACTGTCAAAAGACTCACCACCATTCAAGTATCTGTAAGGACAAATATGGCGGCACAAAAGAAAAGAAAAGTCAGAACGAGAAAAGCATAGCGAATTAAAGTCAAGCGCTAAACGAAAACAAAACGATCACTGAAAATGTTCTCATAGCGAGCGATTAACATGTTTCTATGTCTTCTGCATGGTTGGAAGTAACGTATTAAGTCAACTTCGAATATGAAAGGGCACTATTGACTCCGGTAGTCACCGTACGAAATTGACAGAGACCATGGCTAGAAAGCTAGGATTGAAGCCGAGTGGGTATGTAACCATACAAATAAGAACTTTCGGCACAGATAAGTTTCAGACACTCCGTGTACCTGTTGTTCAGCTCACTCTTCGCGGACGAGAAGGAGAGCTCATTGAAACGAATGCTCATGCATTTCGAGTTCTAACCGGAGAGATAGCTCGTCCAGAAATATCTAGCACGAAGTATCCAATATTGAATCAAATAATGCCCGCTGATCCATCATGAGAAAAATGAGAATATTGAAAATTATAAGATTATCGGGTCAAACCTGAAAAACAAAGTCTACCGCAATGGTTCGGTCATCTTATTGATAATTGATTAAGGAAATTATTAAAGAAGTCCCTTTATCTGATGTTAAGCACGGATCTGCCCCACCACGGAGTCCAACGCGAAGATGCTACGTCTACTAAACTTCGAATCGTCTACGATGCTTCAGCAAAAACGCGGAAAACGAATTTGAGTTTGACCGATGCTCTGTAACCAGATCCTTTACATCTACGTGATATGACGGGAATTTTGATGCGATTCAAACTATCAACTGTTGCTGTCATCGGTGATATCCAGAAAGCTTCCCTGATGGTAGGCCTACAACATCCTGATAGATGCTACGAGATTTGTATGGATGCAGGACCTCAAAAAAAACTCCTACAGATAATAACATGAGAATTTTTCGATTCACTCGAATCCTCTTCGTAACAATTGCCAATCCCTTTCTCCTTAATGCCACGATATCTCATCATTTAAAACGGTCTGACACCGATACGAATCGCGAGATTCAAGACGGCGTTTAGGTTGACAATGTCGTTGTAGGCAAACAATGAACTCAAGATGCCTTGAATTTCTATTACCACTCTACGGATATATACAAAGCTGCTGAAATGAATCTGCGAGAGTGGGGATCTAACTCACGTGAATTTCTGCGATCGATCCTTAACGAAGACCAAATGAGTAATGAAACAGTTAATGTTCTTGACCTTCTATGGAACACATCTATTGATAAATTGCACGTTCCACATGTATGATTTCATAATGCCAGTAAATTCATTAAGAGAGCTCTTCTTCAAGGAACGTCACGAATATTCGATCCGATGAGAATGCACGCATCTATCACAATGAAAGAAAACTCCTATTTCGCGAGGCAAGTGATGAGACTAAAGATTGGGATCAGCACCACCTAACGAAATTAAATAACAAATGGATGAGCCTTGCTAATGAACGAACAGATTGCAGGTATCAAATTGCCACATTTCATTGGGGTCGAGCGAGGAGTCTGACACTGTTGAGCCCCATTGCTTTTGCGACGCCTCGGGTCAGTCTTATGCAACATCCGCATATCTCAGATACAAAAGAAATTTGGAAGTTTCGTCTAATTTCATTCTTTCAAAAAATCAATACCCCGCCTAGAACTACTTGGTGTTCTGATAGGCGTGCGCATGATGAAGTATTTGATCGCAGAAATAAAACTAAACGTCTTTCGGATTGTCTTATGATCTGATTCGCAATGTGTCCTTCATTGCATAAAGAACAAAAGGCTGCGATCAGCATTTGTATTAAAATCGACTAAATGAAAAATGTGGATGTTGCTGAATTTCGTAACGTTCATATTTCACATAATGCTGCTGATATTCCTACCCGAGGAATACATATCGATGACCTGAAAACTTCAGATGTGGTGGCATGGACCGTCATGACTAAAGGAAGACGAAATCAAATGGCCCGCATCGAAAGAGTTCACAATGAAAATGACATTGAAGAAAGATTATCTATATCAACCTCCCTCACCGCTCCCGTTATTGCACCCATGAATTATCGATTCGACCTTGATCTGAGCAATTTTTCTTCGTTGGAGGAGTGTCTGAGAGATGGCTTTTTAGACGAAAGGTCAAAACGATACGACTACTGCTGACACATCTAACACAGATTTATTCGAAACTCGAGAAAAGTGGGAATTATCGGTTCACGAGGATCTGAACAGTAAGACAAAATTCAGTGATCCATCATAAAAAACTAAAAGCACCTGCCATTTTCTGAGCTGAAGCCGTATATAGATGACATGACTAATAAGATCAAACGGTCGCATAAAAAATTTCTCACTGCAATGTGATGGCAAATATCCTACTCCAGACCCGAATAATAGCCGCTTTACTGAATTAGTTATCAACGATTTACACAAAAAATTCAATATTTATTTCTTTTTCACTATATCTGGAATGCATGTGGCAAATTTGATAATGAAGAAATCCTACCAAATTTGCTAACGGCAAGATGTAGCTCAATACTATGTGGAGTGCGGTACATGCAACGAATCTCAGAACGGAATTATACAAAACTAGATTTATTGTAGGTAGACAATCGGTGTTTGATACTCGCGTTTTATGCTTGTTCTGCTCAAATTTAATCCATTACGCTTATAAACAAAAAACAATCGGTATCACGATACAAAAGTAAAACTACACAACAAAATGGTCCCATGAGGCATTACGGACACATCTTATTACAGTCATACCTAGAAGGTTCTGTACAATTAACTGCCAAGGTCAACAAGCGCGCGAATACAAAAAGTTCGAAAACCTCCAAGAGGTAGATGTCACATACAGAGTTTACATCATCACAACTATTTGTCGCATATTTCTTTTCCTCCATTTCCCTACTGAATTTTGTTAACATAGATACATTTCACTAGATATCTTATCTACTTCCTTATTTCCCATGATAATTTGAAATTTGAATTCATGACTTTTGCGTCTATGTTTAGTTTCTTACATCTGAAGATGAATATCGAATAGCAATCGAAATTGATTACATTATTATATATATTATAACACCATTAAAACCTTGGTTCCTCCTCATCTATCTAAAATCTTGATCTTATCGTGACTCATGGGTGCTATATGCCTATAATCAAAGCTAAATCGACAGGTAACTTAAGAAATAGATCAGTATTTGCAGCCTAGTGTTAAGTGTTGGCAATGGTTAGAAGTTCCCTTCCTTTAAACTTCTAAGCTGGAGATTTCCTTTTCGTCATGTGGAACATTTTCAGCCATTTAGTCAATGAAACTGAGCTCTCATCAGCAAAATACAGAGTACAGCATGATTTCAAATAGACAAAAGGCTTGAAGGACCCATGAGTTGACACCATGCTGAAAACCGAATTAGTCTGAGGTGTCATATTAACCATTGCTCGGGAATATTGAAGGAAATCGGCATTGCTGCGTTGTATTATTGATAGTGCTATAACATTGAATAATGTGCTACAATGAGATGCTAATAAGCATGGGAGGATGACTTGATCAAAAGGGAACGGAAAACATTCACTACAGCAAACAGCTGATCCCTCTGGAAAAATCAGCCATTTCGACCAGCTACAAGTTTCAAACAAAATACTGACCATATTTGTGAGCAAACATAGTGTCATGTTTTTCTTGTACAATCTTAGGTAGATGCATCGGATTTCTATGGGTAGATCTATGGTAAATAAAATAGGATTAGTTGATTTAACAAGGAATTTATCCTTCATCGTCTCCCAAATAATATTGATGGCACTAAATCTATTTTTCGCTGTGAACCCAGACTGAAGGCACTTGATAATTTTAGATAGATAATGTAAGTGTAGTTATCTACATGAACAAAACAGCCGTTAAAAGGCAAAACGACGCATTTCGGAATATCATGGTATTTAGAAAACTGAAGTCAAAGTTAAGTCTGATATTTCATCAATTTACGTCTACTTTTAAAATCTCTAAATTCTGATCTTTCAATTAAACAGCAGAACAGCGTATTTCGAAATACGCTTGAGCCATGCGACATTCTTCAAAGGCAGATTGACGTAATTCGAAATACGCTTGAGCCATGAGACATTATTCAAAGGCAAAACAACGTGCTTAGAGATGAAACAAATTAATACGGACCTCGATATCTAGGTCATTTATTGTTATCCAGACAGCCGCCACAGGATAGTAGCCGAACGTTGACTAATATAGCCATGTGACGAATGACGATATCTTATCAATCGTTACTGAGAATCTTTGAAAAAGTCGAGCTTCATGCTTACTCATCGTTTTCTGAACATTCGACCAGTCACAGTCAAAGCTATCTTCATCACGGTGCAGTGCAATCTACAGTTGGCCGAGCAATATCGTTTTTAAGAATGGAAGATTTAAGTAAAAATCAGTGATCGATGATTTAGCATGTTTCACTTCATGCATGAATACTTCACAACATTAAGAAGTCAACTGATTGATATCCAGCTGTCCCCATGATATTAGAAATGAATAATATATGACAATTGCATCGGTACTGGTGTGTTCCCGTCATTCCTGGTGCCCTATTGCAGCATAAATCAAATATCCCACGTTGGAAGCATTTTCATTTTAAAAGTAATATATTCCATAATACGTTGTTTTGTATCTAGAAAATAAAACTTATTTCAATTAAGTCATGTAATTAATAATACCTGAGCGCTATTTTGCATTTCAAATTATAAAAATTCTTTCACCAAAAAGTCACTCATTTCGTTATACGTTACTTTTTTAGTGAAATGAGAGAATTATTTTCTCACGAACGACTCCAGAGGCGACGGATCGGATATGAACGATGCGTTATCAAGTTTTTAGAAGATGAAAACGTCGCAAAAATCAAAAACTGAAATAATTATTTTGTCTCTGCCGGTTTCAATTGGCAACAAGATGACAGAGATTGAGCAATCTTCATCAGGAGAAATATAAAAAGACACTTTTAAACGAAAAACAGTTTTAAAAAATTCCATTATATGCATGAATAGACTACCTATAGATATTCTAAGACAGTGTTCCCCAACGTGGGCGATATCGCCCCCTAGGGGGCGAAAATACATAGGAGGGGGGCACAAGTTGATAGGGGGCGATTAAGAATAAATCGAGATGCCTTGACTATCTACTACCATCTCTTGTCATATTACCGTGCGTTGCATGCCACGCAGCGCTCTGCATTTCCTTATTCCGTTGGTCACGAAACACTGCTGATGTGTGTGCGCTATAGGGGAGTCAGCAATCTCTGCTACTAGCCTATTGGTTCTTGTCTATGATGATCAATTCTGTCATGCTATCACGCAATGGGAAGAGTTCGATCACTCTATTCGATTATTTCTCTGTGGCGAGAACAGTTTTATCGTTAACTGTGCCCTGTAACCATTGCAACATCGACAAAAGGTTCATTATCTTCAAGCGCATTCTGTAGTGATATCGTCGCATTCAGAGGACAGTGATGTTGAAACTATTCCAACTCCAGCTAAAGTTACCAAATACACACAGAAGACAAAGGCAAAAGTGTGTCAGTACGATGTGTCATACTTGAAGTACGGTTTTATAGCTTCTCCGATTAATCCAACTCGTCCTTTTTGTTTGATCTGCGAGTCTACGTTTTCCAATGAAGCAATGAAGCATAGTAGAATGAAAGACCACCTTCATCGAAAGCATCAAAATAAGCTTAATGCTGACTTCAAAAGAATGCGTGATCAACAAATGAAGCAGACCACTATCCGTGGTATGTTCGCGAAAACTGATCATCAGTTGGAGAAAGGAATTCTAGCGTCATACAATATATCGTTAATGATAGCCCGAACCGGTACGGCCTACACGATTGCCGAAACTCTTGTTTTACCTGCCGTGAAAGAAATCATCGAAACTGTCATGGGACAAAGTTAAACATCGGTTCTCAAAGCTGTGCCACTAAGCAATAACACTGTTCAACGACGAATCGACGAGATGGGCAGAGACGTCGAAGATCAGCTGTTACACGTCCTCAAAAATACTGAACACTCTTTACAAATCGATGAGTCAACTCTGCGAGACAATGAAGAACTGCTACTTGGATATGCGCGTTTCATTCATGAGAAAGAAGCTCGAGAAGAGATGATTTTTTCTTAGTAATTACCATCTGATACACGTTCGTCGACTATCTTCCACGCTGTTCAGAAATACTATCTTGATCATGAAATTCCGATGAGCAACGTTATTCAATGTGCAACCGACGGAGCTGCAACGATGACTGGCAAATAACACGGTTTCATAGCACTGATGAAGCGTGAGGTCCCCGAATTGATCGGAATACACTTTATGATTCATCGGCAACATTTAGCAGCGAAGAATCTTAGCCCCGAACTGCATGATGTCATGAGTACTGTTTTAAAATGCGTCAACAAGATGAAGGCTCGTTCTCTCAATGACAGACTATTCCGCTTGTTGTGCGAAGAGAACGATGCAGAGTTTCAGAGACTTCTACTCCATACGGACATTCGCTGGCTATCGAAGGGGACTTGCTTGTCGAGATTTTATTCCCTCTTTGATACGGTCGTGCAGTTTTTGATGAACATCGATTCGGAGCTAGCAGAATCGTTAAAGTTAATGCGAAGCGACATTGCTTACCTTTCCGATATATTTTCAATCCTAAACGATGTTAACAAACGACTTCAAGGTGAAATGATAACTCTTGTGAAATGTAAGAATGTCATCATGTTCTTCATTTCAAAGTTAACAGTCTACAAACATAATATCGGTCGTGGACATTTCCTGCAGTTCCCAAATCTTAACGCAAATGATACCACTGAGGACAATCGCCACAAATACTGCATTCATCTCGAACGATTGCAGAATGATATGAGGATGCGATTCAAGGATCTGATGAACCTCAATGTCCATGATTGGGCTATAAGGCCATTTAACGTTGATGCCGTGAACGTTCCGATTAACCTTCAAGAAGAGTTCATTGATCTTCAAAATGACGAGGTGGTGAAGTCAGCTTTTCAATGTGAGCTATATGATGTGATGTGGATAAGTGTATCGGACAAATATCCTTTATTATGGAGGGAAGTGAAACTACTGATTCTATCCTTTCCAACCTCGTATTTAGTTGAAAGGGGTTTTCGGCGGTCAAAAATCTATTGACGAAAAAAAGAAATCTTCTTTCAATGGTCGAGCGGGGAGATTTACATCTTTATCTGAATAAATTCACACCTGACAACAGCAAGCTCGCCAAAAATCACCAATGTCAACTATCTCATTAAGTGAAGGTAACTAACTGTGACTCACTAATAAGAATTTTATACGAATATATACACACATTGTTTGATATGAGCAATTAATCACTCGTTTATGATACTCACGTGATCTGTTAATGTGTTAAAGTAAAAATTGAACCACATGTGTATGCGTTTTCTTTTTTCAGAGTAAGGGGCGAAAGTAGAAAAATAAGTCTCCTGGGGGGCGATTAAGGTTGGGTAACACTGTTCTAAGATATGTATTCCAAGATATTCTACACGGTGGCGCACGTAAACCGCCAGATTTTGAACTCTTATCACTCCTTAAATATTCATCCGATCGTCATGAAATTTCGACTCATACTAGTTTGGAGTATAGGATTTATGATGATTATACCTGTTGTACTGAGAATTGTCAGAAAATTCTGATTCTATTGACCGAATGGCATGTAGTAAATTTGACATACCAACAATGTATCTTAACATGTAAAACTTAATTATAAACTTTATTTCCCCCCACGTCTTTATCAATAATGACCAAAACGAATTAAGGTAAATGTCATAGAAAACATTTATTAAATGAAAAACATAAGAAAAAAGTGTTAGTAGCCATCGAACTTCAACGTGTCCTCCATTCTGGAGAAACCCAAAGAACTTTGAGAGAAAGAATGACAGAACATCGATTTGACGTCCGCCATAGAGATGAAGAAAGGGTGGTTTCTCATCATTGTGTAAAACATCAACACCTGGAAGAAGATTTAAGGGTGACAATACTGAAAGAAATAAAACGAAATGATCAACAACGAAAGGTGGAGGAACTGAAATTCATTAGCCAACTAATGACTGACTGGCGTCATGGCCTTAATATGCAGCATGTGCTACAGAAGTCAGCGATCTATGAACCTAAATCTCCTACTTCCCTATGATTTTTTGATTTCTATTTTTATGATATAGAATATCTTGGAATCTTAGAATATCTAGGTAGTCTATGCATACATATAATGGAATTTTTTAAAACTGTTTGTCGTTTAAAATTGTAGGAACTAAATGTCCTGTTTTTATATTTCTCCTGATGAAGATTGGTCAATCTCTGTCATCTTGTTGCCAATTGAAACCGGTAGAGACTAAATAATTATTTTAGTTTTTGATTTTTGCGACGTTTTCATCTTCTAAAAATGTTATACGTTACTTTGCCTTTTAAAGCATGAAAATTCTTTCACTGGAAAATCACGCATTTCTAACTGCGTTATTTTGGCTTTTAAAGTTTCAGAAATCTAATCACGTTTTCCGAAGTACGTTAATTTGTTATTTAAAAACTTAAACTTCCGTCAAACGAAAATGCGTTTCACACAAATTGATTAAGTGTTATCACATTCATGATGATAATCGCTATACTCATGATCTTAGTAAAACAGTTAATCAAATCTATCCTGTGGGATATGATACTTTACATCCTGACAGGGGCGTAGCGCCTATAGTATTCTAATAATCTGAGAATACACCGGAATTTACAAACGAAAATGAAATTACAAATATGTGATGATAGGATTTTGATTAACATGAAGGTCATATAATCTTGTTCGATGTTTCCGTTTTCCAATTCACAAAACTTCTTTAACACAGGCGGAGAGATACGAGTATTCTATCTCGCGACAGAATCACACCTGTACAGCAGTAGAGTTATCAATAGCGCGCCTCTGATTGGTCTGGATACAGCAAACATTGTAATGATACGTCTCCTCTCTGCGTCGCCCTCCTGCCATGTGTCTGCTGTCTGATATTCTAGAATCAATATCTGCTAGCAGAGTGTAACCACCCTCTCCGGTCTTCGCTATTACTCAATTACATCGCTACTTATAACGGAGAATACTCATGGCAACTGTCGAGGAATTGATAAATTTACAAAATTCTCCTTTATCCTACGCAAAGAAAATAGAACTAAAAACTAAAGGAAGAGATAAGCCGATTTTCACCTTTGAAGGAAGGAGAAAGTGCAATCTTAGTGTGCAATATCAAAAATACGAATGGCTGACTGGTTGCCCCATTAGAAAGACACTTTTCTGCTTTCCGTGCCTTATCTTTAAACCAAAAACGACAGTGTTTTCATCGACGAGAGGATTACTCGACTTGGCGAATTTCTCTAATCATGTGAAGAGACATATAAAATCTCCTACGCATCTGGCCGCGATCACCTCTCTTAAACTTATTGGCAAAGTAAGGATCGATGAAATGTTAAATGAGGAGTTCAAAACTTTGAGAAATACGCACAACGAAGAAGTGAGGAAGAACAGAGAAATGATGCGACATCATATTAAAGCCGCTCTTTTCCTTGTTTGCCAAGGCCTTTCTTTTAGAGGTCATTCAGAGAGCACTGACAGTCCAAATCGTGGAAATTTCATTGAATTGATTAAGCTCCTCAGTGAATTTAGTTCTGATCCGCTGATTAAAAATTGTGTCTCTCCTGATCACAGTCTCCCATTTTCAGGATTATCACCTGATATTCAAAACGACTTGATTAAGTGTTTGTATGATCAGGTTCGCGGTGAAATCGAGAATCGAATCAAAGGTGCTCCTTTTATATCTATAATTGCTGACGATACAACTGACATTTCAAATACAAGTCAAATGGCTGTCAGTGTCCGACTTGTTCACAATGGATCGGTCTTCGAACATCTGATTGACCTTGTCAATGTGTCAGCAGACAGATCAGCTAACAATCTTGCCTGTGTAATATGTGAAAGTCTTGAGTCCGTTGATGTAACCAAAAATACTTCAGTGATCGGCCAGTCATACGACGGTGCAAGTAACATGATGGGTAAGCACAATTCAGTGCAAACTAAGATCAAGGAGATTTGGCCCTCAGCAAACTTCGTTCATTGTTATGCACACAAATGGGCATTAGTAGCACAAAGCACAAAGTGTCAGTAAGAATATTCCGTTGGTATCAATATTTTTCGGATTTTTGCAAAATTTGACAACATTTTTTCGCGCTTCACCAAAACGTGCTTCTATGTTATCCAGTCATTGCCTCTTGCGTCAACTACGCGTTGGTTGACGAGAGGAAAATCTGTCTGTGCTATTTCTTCTAAGTATTGTGAAATTTTCAATGTTTTAGAAAATATTTCTTCGGAGTCCTCTGCTTGCTCAATTGATTGCTACACCCGCGCTGAAGCGAAAGGATTGCGATATCAATTGGGAAATTGTGAGAATGTGTTTCTCTTATTCTTTTTTCGTAAAGTTTTCGCATTATCCGACATGATGACAAAGAAACTTCAAGGTGTGATGATTGATCCAGCTGAAATATCTTCGAAGGTAGCAGACTATCGTGCAAACTTGTGTGAACTACGCTCTGAAGTTTCCTTTCAAACGTTCGTCGAGGAAGCGAAGCAATATGAGCCTTACTTTTTTAATCTTGAAAAGAGAGTCCCACAAATCAACGAGCAACATCTCCTTGACAGCGGTTACACTCCAAGTAGGCCTAAGCCATCATCTTCGTCATCCCAATTTGAGAAGGATAAACTTAAGCGATTAATGTACGAAATCATCGATACACTAATTTTTCAGTTAGACCAACGATTTAAAAACATCGAAAGTCTTCAGTGGATAAAACTATTTCAGCCATCGAGATTTGATGTACTGAAAGCTGATGCATTTGAAGTTGTACGACTTGTGAATGAACTGAAGAAACATCACCCAGATTTAGTTCAAGAAGAAGAAGAGAAGTTGCGCAACGAATTACACATTCTATTCACTGATTCAGATTTGCGAGTGGCACTTGGAGAAGCAAATGATCCTTCTACCCTTCTTAAACAAATGCATTCCTTGGATTTGTGTGACGCTCTACCTCTTGTCTCTAAAGCATTAATAGCTTCACAAACAATTGCTCTAACATCGGTGACATGTGAAAGAACCTTCAGTGTGCTTCGGCGAATCAAGACCTACCTGCGTTCCACCATGACTCAAGAACGCATAAAACAACTGGTATTTTTAAGCATCGAAACTTCTCTTCTCAAACACTTATCAGGAGAGTGTTCGTTCGTTGACACAATTATCGACAAGTTTGCTTCAATGAAAGATCGTCAAGTAAAGTTGTTATATCGTAAGTAAATACATCAGGTTATAGTGTTATGATTTACCTGTATTGTTTTTGGTAATGACTATAAGTGGAAATGGAGTTGTTATGAAAATTGATTTTGCTCTTTAAATTATAATAATAAAAAATATATTTTGAGCAATGCGCCTAAAGGACTAAAAATTGACTTGGAATTTACATGTAGGCCTACGTTCTTTTCCCGGTTCTTTCATTGGACTCAGATTACCTCATCTGAGGTGGTCTGCTACGCCACTGCATCCTGACCATTCAATTGAACACATAAAAGGCAAAACAACGTAGTTCGGAATACGTTGGTCTGTGTTTTAACGGTCGAAAAGCTTTCGTCTCTTTTAATGTACTTTAATGCACTTTTGCAGACAAGCACATAGATTGTGAAACGCATGTCTTTTCTGCTATAAATTTTGCCACAGTTACACACATTTTGCTTTTTGGTGGAGTCAATTAACCGTTCAACAGCTGAGAAGAGTTAACTCGAATCGAATATAGTTGTCTGATGACGATGGCAATGAGGTACAACCAGTGTTTATTCTAAGATTTTTTGGTGACTGCACAGATAAGATGTATCATATACACATGTACATGTATGATTTTGTGTATCAATAAAGATCTGTAGCATTTACATGCATACCATTGTACCCCAATTACATATAGGCCTACACGTCTAAGCCTGTGCACGAGACAGATTAGGCACAATTCAACGACCTACATTATCAAAGCATACATAGGCCTGAACTGAATAACTTTGTGCATAAAAAGTCCAACTTTCGTCTACCAAAAAGGACTCGCTAATAGGCCTACCGTTTGAAGGTTTCCAGTAGGTCTAATAATGCAATACAGTGTAGAACTGTATTATACGGTATACAATGTAGGCCTATAGCGAGCACACAGTTATAAAACTATAGTACATGTATTTGATTTACATGTAGTTCTGCCAAAATTATTTTCTTATTAATAAGCTGCTATGAGCGCAAGAGCTATTATGAGCGTATATCAATGGTTATAGTAACGAGCAAGTTTAGTTCATTACGCTTTCAGAGCTCGTTACATCGGGATTTGCGTATAAATTTCTACAATTTATTTAGGAACAATAATGTTCGAGTGAATGATGATACATGTGATTATTTATTATTCATTATATTTGTTACTGCTTTTCATATGTCTAAAAATGAATACAACTTTTCATATGTCTTAAAAGCCTAACATCACATTTAGGCCTATAATGCTTTGTAAATGTATTATTGTACATGTAATTCCAAACAGGTTCTACCATAGAACTTCTACAATAGGGGGAGTCCTGCAGTTACATATTGCTGCAAAAATTGATGTTGTAGTAAAAAAATCATTTACAAGAGCAACAAGAACAACTGAATTTCAAAACGAGGCACAAAGTCAAAACTTTCGCTTTTTGTTCACTGCAGACTCAAGTTTTGTGTCATCCTTATTGTCAACTCGACCCCCTTCAGCCAAAATGCCTCGGAACCAGGCCTGCTGAGGAGCTTTTGGAGTGTCTTTCACACGATGCTGTCTGCTTGATATCCAGGCATGGACAGCCTTCCGAGGATTCCAGAGTGCCAGCGGCGGCATGTTGTGATAAATGTAAAGATATTCGTTTTCTGAATCCACTGATAATCTGCTGCGTATCGCATTCTTCAGGGTGTTGCTGGTGCTTATTAGCCGTTCCACATCTGCAGAGTGAGGTTTTACCGAGGTATTGACTGAAGCACCATCGGTTACAAGGGATGTCGATCTCGATAGAATTTGTTGTGCGCCATTCGGTCCCAATGTATTAGAGCAGGCTTGCTTCAGTGCTTGAAGAACACCATTTGCACCACGAACTTTGGGCTCACTAGCACTCAGAAAGTACAGTTCGCTCTCACCTTCTTTTGTAATCACTTTGGCTATGACGTAGATCTTGTCAATCTGGGTACGATCTACTGTTCCATCACATCGTAAGGATATGGCCAATGTTTCGTTCGTGAGTTTATCGGAAAGTTCACTGCTGTCACTCTGCACTATAAATGTTAAAAATTCCTTGTGGCTGCTGGGAGTAAGATATTGGAAATCAGTGGTTTCTGTCGCAGGCAGATGTTGTTTCGAATATGAAAACTGATTCGCAATTTCACAAGTCACAACTCTCGCAGGGAAAGAAAACTCGCTGTGGGTCAATTTTTTTGCGTCTGAGTAAGTATGCAACATGAGACGTCCGATTTTATCAGCCAAATCGGCATTCATTTTAGAAATAGTCTTTCCAATAGCGGTGGCATGTGATTTCTCAACGTTTGAGAGAGTGTTGATCCTGCACGCTTTCACACATTCCCTATGGTACGGTTGGGCTAAATGGTTTGCTGCAGTTTCCTTTCGGAAGATTGCCCCATCTGCAGTGATTATCTGTGGAAATCGGCTGTGATCAGTGAATTTTTTCACGATATCAGGAAATTGTGCGCATGGTTTGCATTTTATGTAGTGGCATCCATTTTTTCTTGTGTGTCGGAAAACAGATTCATCCGAAAAAATGTCTTTCGTTTGAGAGCTGGAAGTATCAGGTTGGGAGCATTGAGGATGACCGCTTTTTACCAAAGATTCAGGAAGTATGTTGATTTGAATAGCTGTAGCGGCATCTTCAGACAGGTTGGTAGACGAAGGTTTCGGAGAAGTACTGGTATTGGATTGTAGGCCAATGGCATCTTGAGACAGGTCTGCAGACGGAGATTCAGAAGAATGGTTTGATTTTTGTAGAAACTTATTCAAACAGCTTTGTTTCAACTTCTTTTTCTCTCTGAAATATAAAAATTATCACAATCAGTAATATGTATATAATCTAACAGTTAAACGTGTTTTAAATTTACTTTTCATTGCTTGTATTTATTCTCTTCATAGCACCGAAAAAAGTTAGGTTGTACGAGCGTATTACAAGTAGTCACGCAATGGTCCGTATTCACTGAAAGAAATGTAGATACGTACGTACGTAAATGCTGCCATAAATACATGTATGCCCAGGCCCAGTAGCGAGGGGTGGTCTGACGAGGTAGGCTAGCGCTGCCCTATAGATATAGACCCCTTATAGACAATAATTCTCGTATTTTGTGACTACCCATAGGCCTACTTAGGCCTAAGCCTAACTTGTATCTCATCACCAAATTTTACAATAGGGGCCTACAATAATTTAAACAGGTAATCAACCATACATGTAGGCCTAGTGTAAGCCAAATTTTAGCTATCCACAAGTTTGCATTGTTGCAGATTGTATGTATTTACTATTTACCTGCAGAGGAAACGATGATAAACGCGTAAAATTTTCCTTACAATTCAACACAAATCAAATGCAAATTTAAAAAACTTCGAAAAGTTCATTACAGCAAATGACCTTGGCATTTTTTTCATTAAAACAAGTAGGCCTACTTTTCTTCATAGAGTAAATATAAGTGAGCATACTTAAATTCATCTTTCAGATGCCGGAAATATCTATCCAATTTGAATCTAATTTTAGCAAAAACAAGAAAATACTTCAAAAATTAAAAAATGAAGAATAACATCTGAAGTTTTTGACGAGATAAATCTAAGTTTGGTAACTGCACAAAATTACTTTGGTGACTGCACAAAAAAATTTGTGACTGCACATTTTGTGCCTGGCTGCACGTTAGAATAAACCCTGGGTACAACAGAAAAATCAGACGGGATACGAAGAAACAAGATTCATCTGAATCGGTGGACGTCCTGGTCGATACGCTAATCAAGAGTTTCGAATGAATTCGGTCATGACAAATTCGCAATACATCAAGTAATCAATTGTGATCAACTTTATATAAGGTAATTAAATAATCAATAGGATATAATGCCAGTTCACACTGTTAGTGATCTGACCGTAGACAGTTCCTCTTCTGTGACCTGACGAGATCCTCCTCATCAGCTCATCAGTGCAATGCGAAGTCTATTGCTTGCAGCAGGGATGCGGAGTCCTATCATTTTGATAGGACTCCGACTCCGGGGGTTGATAGGACTCCGGCTTTTCATGGGACACCGACTCCGACTCCGGGTGGCAAGTATATATAAGGCCTAGTTTTTAAATAAGCTGGCAACCCACATCATAGATCATTATAGGCTTGCCTGAACCTATTTTTAGATATCATTGTTGCATCAATTGTCAATCATTTTCGATGAAAGTTTATCAAATGCAGCTTGAAGTTGCATGTATGCGACTCGGCTCTTCCCATCTTGTTGATGTGTGCTGCACACGGTTTTTCTCCAGTCTCTACCAGGCAGGAAAATCATCCATCCCTCTCCAAAACATGTGAGTACACTTTCGATTTTAATACGTGCTGATGGAGGAGAAATCACACACGATCACGATTAGCGTGAGGGTAAGAGATAATGTTCTCAAACAAATTAGTATTTCATTTTTGTCTCTGACCTTTGGTGCGTAGGTGTGATCGAGACTAGGAAGGCTTGGCTTCTCTACTGAATCACCGAGTGAAAAGACAATCCTTTTTTCACTATCACGGTTCATTCCCTCAACTATGTATTACAAGCTTTGCATACACTGCTGTCTCTGAACTTTTGTTTGACGGAGAAAGTTGACATCAAGACAATGACAGCTATGCACGAGAACAAATAATTTACTTGTATTATATTTCGGGTCTAGTTATAGGCCGGAGTCTGGAGTCCTATCATTTGCAGGGGCGTCGGAACCGGGGTAGCAGGGGTAGCAGCTGCTACCCCTAAATTTGAGTAGGGGTAGCAAAGTATGTCATTTGCTACCCCTGAAATACCGATGCACAAGACATCGGAAAAATTCCTGTAAGCAGGTAGATGAGGATTCAGGAATGCATGCTTGTCATCTATCTCGAAACTTTGTCAATTCATCAATCAAATGCAACGTTGGACCTTCTTATCAATTATGATGCCGTTGAGAAGAACACATCCAAGGTCTCTCTCCTAATGGCAAGAATGCGGAATTCCGTTTTCGAACTGCCTTTTCAGTCGCGATGATTGGACCATCAAGAACAAGGAAAGCAATAAAAATCAATGGTAAGCTTTATATGACTGAATTGTAGTTCATTTGTAGTTAGATTACCTAACTTTAATTCTTGAAAGAACTAGAAGAAATATCCATCATACGACTAGTTGACTGATTTTTTGCATGAGATAAGGTCTTTCACTAGAGCTTGTAACTTCGACCAAATCTTGGGATTTTGACCATAGTAAGTAGATATAGTAAGCTAGTATAAACCTCGGTCTACTGAAAGCTGTCATTGTCCTTTTCTGCAGGTGGTCAATGGCTTACTTGAACAGTCATTGCCAGGCTGAGTGACAACACATTTCAAACACCAAATATCACATACAGCGTTGCTTAGTTTTCTTAATGAACTGATAGCGAGCGAGTAACGCACCATCAATGAATGCTCAGTGTACTGTCTCAGATTGACTGACTGACTGACGGCGACGTCACTCTACATCTTCAGCTAACTAACCGACCTCAGTAACCACTGTTCATTCATAGTCGGCTCGTGCTACTTATTGCTTATTGTTATCATGAAAATGACGCAATTCCCTCTGCTATTCATTGACAAATATTGTCCAATAGTCAATCCGCGTTCGAAATCGCGCATCACTCTCATCCTTTACGAACTATCGTCGTGAACTGTGCTCTTATCTTTCACCGATTGTTTAAGTACATAAATCGCTATGAATCTTGAATCTTTTTTGTATAGAATCACATCAATTCGCTTCATTAGCATAAAGTAATCCTTCAGTTTGATGAAACACTGCATGTAGTATTGGATCATAAATATTTACACACAAAAGCTAGAGAGAAAATGTCGCTGTGAGTGATCTATAGAACAACAAAAGTGGACTTGTAAGAGAATTTCTGAAGAAATATACTAGGAATATAGTACATTAGCAAACTATCAAATAGGTAGCAAATCGCGCAGGTTGACTGTTGAGTGCTTGAACTGCAACAGCATTCTACATCCTCTAATACACGATTAAGCATTACGAGGTGAATGCCAATTGCCAATACGACAAATACCACGAAGTCTATTAATGTAAGTCTACTGTAGTTCTGAATATGAACTTTGAAATATCCGAGTTTTAATGGTACACATTAACACAAATTATACCATGTTCATGTTCGACACACTTTTGTAAATGATTTAAACTATCTTTCAGCTATGATTTCATTGGCCAATATTTAGATATACATATGTAGATGTGTACTGTTGATGTTCCGGGTTTTATCCATCTTGAATCCCAAAATCGAGAAGGGTCGAGATTTTTGCAAGCTCTAGAGATGATTGACCACTTCCCATAATGGATTTGAGTTAGTAGTGTGCATCACGCGGTAGGGAATGCATGAGTTCAAAGAATGTGAATTGACATTTCTTAATTTTTTTATCAGTTCATAGCTATATAGACAAAAATACAACATTTATCATTCGCAACTTTGCAATGAAACATATCACATACCAGTACGTTAAGTGTGTATATACATTGTATGCAGCCTATTTGCAGTTGTGACTATGATTTAAAATTTTGATTTCAAAATAATTGTAGTCGAAATCGAAGAGGACTGTGTAGTTTTTCAACCCTGTGGCACATACGTGTTGTCATCAAATATTTTTCTGACCTTTCACATCTTTTCCTGACAGGTAAACTAGCGAAATGAAAAGAAAAGGAATTGGTCCGCTTGACAAATTCTTCTTGAAGAGCTCAAAGAAACAAAAGTAAGTGATCTAATAATTCAATGCCTCTGGCTTTCACGAGGTCGAAATGATATTTCAATACGCCTTGCTCTTGGCATTACCATGAAAAATGGCTTGCCAGCTGGGAATCGAACCCAGTCTTTGAACTGCTAACGCGGCACGAAGATCACCAAGACTAGCGAAGCACACCCTTCATGATCGTGTCAAGAGCAAGCATAGCTTTAGCGCTTGCTATCGTTAAAAAAAAGGAAAAAAAGGAAAAATTAAAATTAGAAGAAAACGGTTGCTATCGTTAAAAGTAAGCGAACCTATTACACAATCAATAACCTATACATGTACGTGTCAGAGCATTTTGTAATTCTTATATTTGAGATAATAGATTTTCCATTAGGGACCGTAGTTGATTCCTCAAAATATACGCTGTACTTTTGGTCCTCCATTCATTAAACAGATAGGAAATAACCTTCCTTGTATTCTTTTGCAGGCTGTCTACAGAAGAATTTTCAGTCAACGCATCTGCTGCTACATTGCAAGACTCCTCAAGCTCTGTGACCTGTAATCGCTCCTCTGCTACATCGCAAGACTCCTCAATCTCTGTGACCTGTAATCGCTCCTCTGCGACATCTCAAGACTCTTCAAACTCTGAAACCGACCCCTCAGATATTGACTTTCCAAATGAGCCATTTCAATCTGATCAGAATTACAATTTTCCTATTCGTAATGGGCGACGCTGCCAAGCTAAATGGTTCAAATTGTATAACTGGCTTCATTATAATGAAAAGAAAGATTCTATTACCTGCTACACCTGTACAAAAACATATCTATCTAGGCTTATCCTGTTACTTAAAGAAGTAGCTTTTCTTACAAACGGGTTCTCTACTTGGAGCAAAGCAGCCAGCGTTTTACCGAAGCACGAGAAAAGCGATCATCATTTACTTGCCCACTCGAAGTTGCTTAGCGCACGGAAATCCGCTCCAATAAATATCCAGCTTTCGCAGGCTACCAGGAAACAACAGAGAGAAGCTTGGGAGGCCATGACTGCGATCGTCGGATCAATTCGATATTTGACTGCCACAGGTCAACCTCTTAGAGGTAGCGAAGAATCTGACGGAAATCTCATACTGTTGCTGAAGGAGAGACGTACAGATATTCCTGTTTTGGATTTATGGCTCTCTCGCAGAGACAAATGGCTCAGCGCACAAATTTAAAATGAAGTAATCGAACTACTGGCACATACCTTGCAGAGATCTCAAATGAACAAAATGAAAGATGAAGCAACATTTTACTCGGTTATAACGGACAGTACCACAGACAAAGGAGGTGAGGAGCAATTTTCCATCACATTTCGCTAGGATAGCTGGGATGTTGCAGAGCTCTTTGCTGGTCTGTATCAGCCACCTGACTCTACAGGACAGTCGTTGACAAACTGCATCATTGACGTTATTCGCCGAGTCGGACTAGATGCAAGAAATCTCAGAGGAGTCTGCTTTGATGGAGCTTCTAATATGTCAGGACGACTTAATGGGGTACAAGCGAACTTGAAAAGGATACAACCGAAATGCCTGCATGTGCACTGTTGCAATCATGCTTTGGATCTTGTCATTCAGGAAGTCATTCGCGAATGTGATTTGCTCAGCGATGTTTTACTGGTCGTAAAAGATGTAAGTAAAATCATAAGAGAATCATCAAAGCGATTGACATTGTATGAGACTATTCTTGAAGACGACGAGGAAAGATCCTTGCATCTTCTGGCTGTTTGTCCTTCTCGATGAGTTGTTCGAGTCAAGGCAATGCAACGATTTTTGGACAACCTTGATAGAGTGAAAGCAACTGTTAATGAACTAATAGCCTCAAAGGGGAGCACCAGACCAGAAGTTCGGTCGACTTTACGGAGACACGTCCGGAAAATGGAGAAGAAAAAATTCCTAGTGGGAATTCAAATGGCTGTAGCTATCCTGAAGCCATGCGAAGAGGTTGCTGTGACACTCCAGACGGCAGGATTTCCAGCCTCTGATGTGAAGTGAAGAGCATTGTTGAGATATTGATTACAGTGCTTGAAGGGATGAGGAGTGACGACAAGTTCAATGAAATTGAAGAAAGTGCTATGATGACGATGAAGACCAACAAAGATTCAAGCATCAACGCAGCTACATCAGAGGCTACACGATCATCAAAACTACCTTATACCAGATACACATACACTGTCGAAGCCTACGGACATCGAAGAACTGACTCATCGGATAAGAATCTGAAAGTATCGTATTTCGAAGCCATAGAGTAACAGCAGAACTGAAAAGACGATTCCATCAGCCAGATTTTGAAACATTAACTAATTTCGAAAGTGTTCTTCATAGAAGAGACAAAAGTGTCAATGAGTTGAAATCAATTTTGCCTGTTCACCACACTGACTTCAATCTAGAGTCTTTAGCTGCACAGCTACGAATTCTGTCGTCTTTCTTGAAGACGGAAAATGTGACTGACCCAACACAAGCTTCAGCGTTGCTGAAGCATTTAGCCAAACAGCCGAAAGCCGTTAGGATTTTGCTTTCGGAGGTAATTAAACTCATTCAGATAATCATCACCATACCAGCGTCAGCCTCATCTGCTGAAAGGACATTCAGTGCCTTGCGCCGCCTACAGTCTGAGTACCGATGTACTATGACTCAATCACGCCTAACTCACTTGATTCTTCTGCTTGTATTTAAACATCAGACCATGGAATTGAGCATTTCCTCTATTATGAGAGAGTTTGCTTCCCGTACTCCCGAGAGGAAAGCTCGATTTGGCAACGGTGTGTGGTGAGATGTAATGAACTAAGGATGTACATGTATAATCTTCATTTACATGATGCTAGATTTTAGAATCAAAAATTACATGACGGGCCAAAGTGCATCGATGTGTCGACCTGGTTTTGCATTGACCAGCAGAAAGTGAAGTAGAAGTTGCCATAAATTGTACCTACATGTCACATCAAAACCGAACCATCGGATATTTGTAAGTAGTCAAGCAGCTTTGTGACGTCTCTCAAAAATAGATTTACAATTTTTATGAATGGGAAAATTTTGAGACACATTTGTATTTAATAGGCTGACATTGTTTACATCATATAGGTTGACATTACTAAATGCTATGCAGTATACTGTATAGTGGCGGCTGGGTACTTAGTAGTTCTTTGAATGCTCAGAATTATTTTCATCAAATGTTGCCTTAGTAGACCTACCTTCACAAAATGAAGTTTAGACAGAAATATCAGTATAGCTGGATTAATCATTGAATTTCAGCGCATCTAACACCTTTGGAAACAGTTTTCATCGTAATATTGTCGTTCAGACGATTCATTGCCATACTCACCATACATACTCATGTTTATAAATTTGTTACATTGATTGCAGTACATGCAGCCTACACACGTGCATGCGTGTAGTTTTTATGAGTTTGAGTGAAATATACTCTTTGATTTCTTACTTTTGACTTTTGAGTTACATCATCCCACAAATGATACGTTTGTACATATGCATGCATGAGAATTATGTCACAAGTATACTGTGCACCCATGTGAATAAAATTAGTCTTGTTAGCCTCACTAAATCTGAAATATTCGGGCGATGGTGCTTGAATATAGGCCTACTAAAATCGAAGGGTCCATGAAAAAAAATTTGCTACCCCTAGTAAAAAATCGTTCCGACGCCCCTGTTCGGCTGACCATGCCTTATGCAGAGTATACTTCCATGTTGCTTTGTTCGTGTAGAAAAATCTTTGATTCTTTTATCAGCTTGAATGAGTGTTGTATTGGTTTAGAAGAAAATCATTGCAATTACATGTACATTGAATGACAATATCAGTTAGTTCTCAAAAATGTTGCGGAATTGAGATGATCGATCATACAGAGTTTCAGATCTTGGAGGTTAACATCTGAACCTTTAATTACTTCAGTCAATTAAAACAGTTTGCATGTTTTTCGGCATCCATTGTGAAGGGCGCTTCTCTCCTCGCTTGTTTGATACTTTTCCCTCTGTGTAAGAAGTGACACTTGCAAAAGAAACAGGGGAATCTACATTAACAATCAAAGGATGTGAATAAATGAGAATATGAACCATATATTGGCTCAAACTTTCATTTATGAGTGTCACCAATTTGTCTGTTTGATTCACTGTTTAGTTAAAATTCTTCTCTGGTCTATAAACTGAATCTGATAAAGATTTAAAAGTAAATCTTCTACTAGTTTTTCATCTTCATTTTCGCCGTTTTGCGTTCGCATAAGGAATGTTCTTTGACTATGATGAATGTACACTTTCATGGATTCTTTCATGAATATAACGTAAGAGCTCTCAATTTCAGCAAAATCAGTGCAAAAACTTATCACTGACAGTTTCTATTCAAAGTTGAAATACTATAGATCCCTATTTGAAATGGAAAATGCCATCAAAAACTAAGAAATCATGCGCTTATCGAAAGATTTGGTCAGGTCGCTAATATAATGATGATATTTTATCGCCGAGATTACATTATTGTTATTAGATGAGTTCAAACGTCAAATAATTCAAACTTTTAGTGCGACTCAAATCGCACGTTTCAGTAGACCTATTTAGTTTCTGCAGGTGAAGAAGCGACCCAATTCGGTGAACTTCTCTCGAGACACTGAGGTTGAAAGCAACATGAATCTGAAAATTTTCAATATTTGCTGATTAGATGCAGACCTAAAAAGCAGAAAAATAGCAAAAAATCATTTTTGAAATTTGAATTTCAAAAATTGCATACATAATAAGCAGATAATTTCAAATTCACAAGTTTTGCATTTGTGAATATCTTTATTAGGACGAATCCCTAAAGTAATCTCAATGCCTATTTCATCAAGAGTTGATGCCGCAATACACATTAGAAGTGAATATACCGGAGTCAGCCAAAATAATCCAAACAAACATTCAAATTTTAAAATATATCTCACGCCAAAAGTATAGTGTCAAATTTATTTTCCTTCAGTCCGCAAAAAACAAGCTATTAGAAATCTGGTGGCCATTGCTTGATTGGTTTAAAAGACATTCAGGAAGTTCGTCATCTTTTATCCAACGAAATTGTTATTCGAAATTTCGAATCGATGAATACGCAGATGCTTATCAAAAAGCGAAAACTCTCTGCGCTTATGTTCTCACTCCGATAAATCAAAAAGTCAATAAATGCTAATTTCCAAATGTTTGTACATTGGAAAACATGGAAGAAATATGTGAACAAAAGAATTAGGAAATTTGGGAATAGGCCAAGTGTTTATATTGATAGAAAATATAGAAAATATAAAAGATGTACGAATTAGACAAATTATATTAATTTCCGATACGTATTTCATTGACCACCGGTCAATATCATCAGGGAGTATAAAAAGGATGATGACTTCATAGTTTTTTTTTAACTTAGTACAAATTTAGTACAAATTTCAAAGTGATATATAGAAGGGCCTACAGATTGCATTTAGCAAAATAAGAAATCTCTGTAGTCTTCCATCTCAGCCCGGCTGTTTAACTTAGGCTTACATTTATGTAATAGTTAAAATGTGTTTTCTTGGTCATTAAAGCTATAAAAACCGAAGGCCGCAGCCCTGAGGTTTTTATGTCTTTTAATGACCTAGAAAACACATTTTAACTATTATAAAATATGAAATTGCTATGCCATAAAAACCAGGTTTTTATTTTGACATAAAAAACCTGGAAATGATGTCTGTAGAGTTTGAGTCAATGCATAGAATTTTCATCATTCAGAATGATGATATCAATGTATCATGGTAGCTATCATGGTAGTTATAAACATTATCTCAAATATGAAATAATGCCATAGCAGCAATTTGACATTTGTATCTGGAGCTTGATATGGATCAGTGGCCAGTAATCGACTTCTCGAGATTTCCAGACAACATGATTTCTGGACTAACTATAGAAGAAATCAATCAGATTCTAAAAATTGATGAAAATGAAAACATTCAAATGAACCCAACCACATCCACTACAGCGAATGAAGAGCTTGCACCAACATTAGGGTCAGATAGAAAAAGAAAACGATTTGCAGAACCAGTAAGCGATCAACAATTAGAAAAGAGAGCTTTAGAACAAGTACCCGAAGGAACGAAGAACCGCAATAAGTGGGCAGTAAACTTATATAATACCTGGGCTTATGATAGGCATCTGCTAATTGACGAATCTAATTTCCATCCCTTCCCACGTGAATTTCATGATTTGCTACACTGCCGAAGAAATTCGATTGACTATTGGCTTTCTAAGTTCATCTACGAAATACGAAAGAAAAATGGCGATCGGTACCCCCGGAACACGTTAGTATCCATTACTGCCGGAATCAATGCCTCCTTTTATGAAAACAAAAATGAAATGAACTTATTCAAAGATACAGAATTTCGACATTTTCAAAATGTCTTAGACATGACTTGCAAAGAATCGGCTTCTGCGGGGACTGGATGCCACAGAAGACAAGCGGAAGTGATTTCCAATGACGAAGAAGAAATTCTGTGGTCCAGAGGTCTTTTAGGGGACAGCAGTCCTCAGACACTAATTGACACCTTGCTGTACCTTAATGGACTAGGTACACTTCGCCTTAAGAAGTGGAAAGGAGCACAGAACGTTCACATTATCCCAAATTTCAATTATTAACCCGAGTGAGACACAGCCATATTATACTTTAAGATACTCCGAAAATGTTTCGAAGACCAATAACGGTGGACTCAAATATCGTAAAGTCGATCCTAAAGTTGTTAATCATGTAGATCAATATTCTGTTACTAATCCGTCACGATCCCATGCCTTTCTGCTAATGAAATATCTCCAGAAGAGAAATGACATTCAATCTGACGTTTTCTACTTGACCCCAATCTCTAATCCCAAATCTGCATGGTACAAGAATTTACCTATCGGACATAATGTTCTGGGGAAAACAGTCGGTCGACTATGTATGAAAGCTGGGATTCAGGGACACAAGACAAATCACAGTCTTCGAGCGACCTGCGCTACACGTCTTTTCGACCAAGGTATTGATGAGCAGCTCTTTATGAGTCGCACTGGTCATCGCACCACCACCGGCGTGAGAAACTACAAACGAACTTCAGAAATTCACAACTACAACACCAGTGTCGTGATTGACAATCAATCGATCAGTAACATGCAAGCGAGTGAAAGGAACAATACATTTTCATTTCATTTCCATGAAAATTCGCATGTTACAATCATCAACAAAGGACCCTCAAATTAAGTGGTGCCATTGACAGTTCGTTGTTCACGATATCTATTGTAAAATAGATATTTCTTGTAATGTTAATACAGCTCAAATATCTAAGAAATATTGTTTTATCTAAAAAAATATAAACCTGGAAAGACATCTAAAAACCTAATTATCATATTTTATCTATATAAACAGTTTCACGGAGTCTGAGATTTGCACTATTGTACTTTCGCAGTGGCATAAAGGCTGGAATATACTCATTCCATAGAGCGCATTTTCTTAACTGCGTAAATTTGCGATGACAAGGATTTCCCGCAGTTACTTGAGATTCCACGCTCTTTCCTTAGTGAGGCAATTAATTTCGTGCACTGTCTTATCTGCAATCAAATGAACTTCTCCGCACACACAAGCGTGAACATTTCTTTTCATTGATTATGAGTAGGCCTACCAAGGAAGTTGTGCTCATGACTTCTTTATTGATAGTTCGACGAAATCAACAACTGAAAAAGAAGAACATAGGACCATGGTATATGAGACCACTCAACATCAATAAAAATATCGACATGGTGATTATTTGTTAACTAATGATCTATGGAAACTCGACTACGAGACACACTTCAAATACTTTCACATGAGTTCTGAAAAGTTCGATGTTCTTCTTCGACTTACCGAGCCTTACCTACAACATGCTCCTATACACATTAGCAGCCAGCTTCTGCATTTCATCTCGCTATGATTGTCACCTGTCAGATTGTTGGCTGCTGAAGATTCTGTGCAATCTATAGCTTTCAATTTTCGTGTCAGTCCATCATTTGTCAGAAATTGCATAACTGAAATGTGTGATCCTCTTACCGCGACACTTCAAGAGTATGCCAAACCACCTAGTCATGTCGACTCATGATATAGCAGATGAGTTTGAAAAAACATGGAACCTTCCTAACTATATTGGCAGTTTAGATGGTGAACATGTCGTGTTGCATCAATGTTATTTCAATATTTTTACATCAATGCCCGTTTGGGTCATTATTTTGATTATCTGTCTTCAATTTGCCTGTTTGATTGAATTTGAAAATGCAGTTAACATTATCGTAAATTATAAAGTAGGCCTACAACTCATTAGATTAGTAAATAAGTCATTACTCGCACATTATTCACACAAAACATGATGTCAAAGTGCGAATAATTGTATGGTACAATATTGTACGGTGATAGGTAACTCTCACTTATGCGGAGTACTGGATGGCCTACCATTCATGCATTTCACGCATGCCATGTGGAAATTGAATGATGTCTAATGTCATAAGTTGACCAAATAATGTCTGACGATCAAGGCCTTGACCAACCGGTATAGAGACGCCAGCTGCAAAACCCAGCTATGCGATTTCTTCTGCATTTGTTATCCTCCTGTTACAGGTCCTAGTAATGTAGGTCAATTTGACCTCCCTTTGTATTTTAAGTATCATTTAAGGAAAGAGACAACTTTTTTTGCGTTTACAATCGATATTTCATCACAAATTTCATCAGATGTTTAAATCAGGGATGCGGTGTCCTATCATTTTGATAGGACTCCGACTCCGACTCCGGGGGTTGATAGGACTCCGACTTCGGGTGGCAAGTATATATAGCCTAGTTTTTTTAAAACATCATAGAAAACTACATCACAGATAATTACAGGCTTGCCTATTATTTCTGCATCAATTATCAATCATTTTCGATGAAAGTTTATCAAATGTCGCTTTAAGTTGGATGCATGCGACTCGGCTCCTCCCATCTTGCTGATGTGTGCTTCACATGGTTTTTCTCCAGTCTCTACCAGGCAGGAAAATCCACATCCTTCTTCAAAAAATATGAGTACACTTTCGATTTTAATACGTGCTGATGGAGGAGCCATCACACACGATTAGCGTGAGGGTAAGAGGTAGCATTCCAATTCTTCATTTTTGTCTCTGATGTGACCTTTGGTGCGCAGGTGTGATTGAGGCTAGGAAGGCTTGTCTTCTCTACTAAACAATCCTACTAGACAATCCTTTTTTTCACTATCACGGTTCATCCCCTCACCTATTACAAGCTTTGGATGCAGCAGTGTCTCTGTACTTTTGTTTAACGGAGAAAGATGACATCAAGACAGTGACAGCTGTGCACGAGGATAAATAATTTGTTTGCATCATATTTCGGGTGTAGTTATAGGCCGGAGTACTCCGACTACGACTCCGCATCCCTAATTTAAATGCCTGTCTCTGTTTTGAAAAATTCAAAAGTTCAATGGGTAGATATATAATTGCCAGGTCTTGAGAATGCTTTCCTTGCGAGAACTCACTTATTGAGCCAGGTGCTTCGTTAGATATGTTTTTTTCTATCTTAATCAGCTATTTAATGATTGCAACAATAAATATTTGATGATCAAGAGCAAGAGGTCAAATTGACCACCATTTGTGTTTTTAAATTGTGTCGAATACTTTTATATCTTGAGGGTTAATGCTATAAACTTCAATATGATATTGATATAATTATAAACATTATTACACGATACACCTATAATTCGTGTTATTGTGCATTGTTTGTAGAACAATTAGTGCACAACAGTCCGGCAGCCAGAACGAGTTTCTGCAGGGAACGAGACCGAAAGTGAGACTTTCACAGAATGCTGTACACCCTATGCCTACTACGAATCGGCACGTCTGCCGAGTTCTAGTGAGTTCATCTTCTTGTCAGACAAGATCAAAGAAAAACACATGTAAATCCAATGGGACGTAGATTGTAGCTTTTGGCTAAAATGAAATTTTCTATGTTTTCTCTGATTAGACGAAAAGTACTAAGCCCAGAGTCATAATTTTTGGCATGGAATGTCTTCAGGTCATTTCCTATGATGTGCATGTGCTTTTATCATGAATCTAATCGGCAATGTATGTGAGAAAATGATTGAATGTGGATACAGTTGCTCAAAATGTTTGTGTTTGCCGACATAGAGGCTCCCCAAATCTAAATGCGTCTAGCTACATAGATAGGGGTGCATGAAAATGAAAGGCAATGACCTGAAGACATTCCATGCCAAAAATTATGACTCTGGGCTTTGTATTTTTTGTCTAATCATAGAAAACATAGAAAATTTCATTTTAGCCAAAAACTGCAATCTACGTCCCATTGGATTTACATGTGTTTTTCCTTGATCTTGTCTGACAAGAAGATGAACTCACTAGAACTCGGCAGACGTGCCGATTCGTAGCAGGCATAGGGTGTACAGCATTCTGTGAAAGTCTTACTTTCGGCCTCGTTCCCTGCAGAAACTCGTTCTGGCTGCCGGAATAAACATAGTGTGCACTAACTGTACATCAGCACATGCGCTGTGAATGGAAACATTTGTCAACAAAAGCTTTTCATTCGATAACTTACCCGTAGCGACTGCAAGCATGATTGTTATTCAGACTGATAGAACGAAATTCCTGTCTGAGACAGTATATCAATGCGACGTCCTTCTTGAATATCAGATTTGCTATCAACCGATTTTCAGTAACAGCGATGTGTGATGATCGATTCGAGCTGGTAGCATCACAAAGCATTTCACGAACTGTTAGTGAAACTGTTCCTGCTGCAAGCAAGGCAAACTTAAATTGATGTGCGAAAACCTATGAAGACTGGGTAGAATGGCGAAACCGAAGAACAGAAGGCAATTTCCTCACCTTGACGAATTCTTATCATCCGACAAACAGTTAATATCTGATGCCATGCGTCATTTCGTCTTCGAAATACGTCGCAGAGACGGCAGTCCATATCCTCCAAAGACACTGTACAACATATTCTGTGGAGTCTGTCGTTTTGCGAGGAATCAATCTTCAGAACTTGTCATAATGGCTCCAGCATTCACGTACCTACACAAATGTTTGGATGCTCGAATGAAAGAGTTAGCTCAAGCCGGAATAGGCTCCCTGGTGAAACAAGCTGACCCTCTGACATGTGATGAGGAAAGCCGATTATGGGATACAGAAGCCTTCTCAATGGAAAATGGATAAGCCCTTCTAAGGACCGTGTACTTCTACTGCAGCAAATCTTTTGACTTACGATCAAGAGATGAACATCGGAAATGGATTTGAAGCAGTTTACCTTCGAAAGTGACGCTAGTTGTTCTTACGTTCTGTTTACGGGCTGGCCTGATAAAGTGTACAAGGGCGGTGTTAACGACAAGGGCCACTCAAGCAAATCAATCAAGCAATACGACTCTGAAAATCCTCGTTCATTGTATAAGATCATCAAACATTACGTAGAATCTTTACAAGAAAATGGAATATACGAGGGACCGTTTTACCGGCGGGCGCTTCCTAACATCCATCGCCACCGACCACGATATGGTAAGGCTCCTATGGGAGTCAATACTATTTCCAATCTGCTACCCCAAGCCGCAAAGATTGCTGGATTGAGTGGAAACATCACTGGCCACTCGGGTTAAGTGACGTGCGCAACTTTTCCTGCATCGAACAGATGAACAAACAATCAAGGCTCGAACTGGCCACAGAAGTTACCGATCAGTTCGTATGTATAAAAGGGTACATGCATTCACCAACTATGGAAAAGGAAATCAGTGCTTGTCTGGATCCGCCTCCACCAAAGAAATCACGTCCAAAACCAGACATGTTAAGCAGTTTCTGTCAAAAAGCGCAATTTTGACGATATCGACGATTTTGCTATCCATCTTGAATTAAGTTAAAAATACAATTTTTATATTATGGATAAAATACAATTTATATTGTGGGATAAATCTTCACGTTTTGTTTTTCTGGGAATCTTGTTATCATTTTAATAACACGCACCGTACATGTAGTAACTGTTCACGTATTGTACTATGGGGATCTTGTTAGCATTTTAACAAAACTACTCTAAGTACTTAAGATCGAACTACACGCTAACTACCGCCTTTTAATACATCGTGCAAATAATTTCAGTAATTGCATGTGGACACTTTTTATCGTGCAATAATTCAGTTATTGCACTTCGACCTGATCCGAGGCTTGGATCAAAGTCCTCGTGCAATAACTATCAAATATCAATATTTAGATGTGAAAAAAGAAATTTTCTGCTGTACTTTATGCTATTTTGATAACTTAAGAATGGAACGTATTTTCAGTCGATGTGTATAATTGCCACTTTTTTACGGGATTTCTACATAAAGCCACATAATCTGGAATAGAGGAATAATAATTACTTAAACCAACAAATAAATTGTAGATTCAAGAATGAAATTTCTAAATTTTTTGTTGTAGAAAATATTAGGTGGCATCAAGCAGTAGCCTACATTCATCTTTGTTGTTTATTTATAAGTGTAACATAATTTCTCGGAATCTAAGATTGGCAATAGGACTGTCAGACTTTTTCAAAATATCCAAGGATATATATAAATCCATATATATATGGATTAAGGACGAATTAATGCAATTCTTATTACAACAGGGCTGTCCTTACTCATTAATTGATAATAGTATTTCAAAATTTTTAAAGATTGACCGTTCATCACTTTTTCTTACAAGTAACAAGAAAAATAATATTGATTCTGTCATACCTTTTGTACACACATACAACCCTAGAAACATGAACATTTCACCAGCTATTTCTCATGTGAATTCAATATTGAAAAATGACGATAAAACTAAAGAAATTTTTGGAGACTGTACTTTTATTAATAGTAAACGACAACCACGAAATTTGAAAAGAATTGTTTGTAAATCCACATTTCAAAGTGATCAAGTACATAAAGTAAATAAATGCAATGACTTGAGATGTGGTACTTGTAACATCCTAGAAGAAGGATCTTCTTAAACATTTGATGGACACATTTTCCATGTAAATTTTAATATGAGTTGTGATACCAGTAATGTTGTATATGTCATCACCTGCCCCGGTTGTCAAAATTATTATATCGGAGAAACTGGGACATCCTTAAGAACCAGAGTAAGGGTTCACAAACAACAAATTTTGAATGCCAATTATAGACAAATTAAATTAAATGAACATCTGGAAACGTGTGGTAGGGGCAACATGTCAATCTTTCCTTTTTACAAGCTTCTTTCTGAAAACAAAGTTGAACGTAAATGTAAAGAAAAATATTTTATCGATTGCTTTCATCCAAAATTAAATTCATGAATCACTTTTATGCGTTTCTTATGAATTTATTCACTTTTAATATGAGATGCATTTTATATTAGTTCGCATATATGTTCGTCTATACTTAAATCTATGTTTCAATCTAATACATAAATTAGATATCGTTGATGTATTTTAGCATAAAAAACTATAACAAAGTTATTTTTCTATTTACTATGCATGTGCATGTCATACTATGTAAATTACCTTGCAACATCCATATCTATGATGAATGTATATTTGAAATTATGATGATCTTGCTTTTTGTTTCACTTTGCAGCTGAAGAATATAGAAAGCGCTTGTGCATTCCATGTGTTTTCACTTTAATTATTTCAATATATATATATATATATATATATATATATATATTTATATACATATATATTTATATAATAAATAGGTAATAGGTAGCAAGAATATTTGAAAAAAATATTGGCCAATCAAAATCATGCGGTTGGATTCCTGAAAACGTAGCCAAGGTCTATACTCTATAGCCTATCTATAGGTTCATTGAGGCGTGGTTTATTACATAGTGAAGCATGCTTAACAGGGCATCGAATACCACGTCACTTATCATAAACTCGCGCATGTGATGGCTATTGAATTGCTCTTATGCGGGAAGATATTCATTGCGAAAGCAGCATGGTTGGATCATTCGGGTATCATTTTTGTGCCATCATAATGCTCATTTAGTTGCTAATTAATGGGTTCGCAATTTCTAGAGGATCCCTCAGCCTTAGAAACACCTCTCAAAGGTCGAAGTCGGAGTGAGTCATTTTCACATCATCAATACAAATAATATCAACGGGCCACTTTAGATGTGAGAGGTGGTGGCGGGCCACCTAATATGTCCCGGCGGGCCACCAAGTGGCCTGGGGGCACACGTTTCCCACCACTGTATTGAAATATTGTTTATTCTTAGTTCATTAATTGCGAAAGACTGTGAATTATATGTACTTGTACATGGAATAGTACTGGGAATTTTATGAACCATAGACAGATATGCAATTAGAATGTTAGTGAAATTCGACGAGTATTTATTAAATGCTACTTTTTTTAAACACACCACCGACAGGTCGCCTAAGTTAGTGCGTGTGTAATGTTTAGTGAACGTTATTTTCATCTGAGAATGCAACTCAATACTTATTTACGCAGATAAATGTCCATGAACTCTCTATGGTTCATAGACATCCTTATAGATAGGCATTTACACTGAGACGAATTTGATAATCGCTGTGGACGGTTATCAGATGAAATACATAGCCTTGGACGGTTATCAGATGAGTTACATAATCCTTGCGAAGGAAATCCTGCATATGGATCCGCTCTGCTGGTTGCGCACATCCTGAATTGCTTCATTACACAAACTCACTAGTGCGAATGATTCTAATTGAATCTTGAATCCATTCAAGTAACGAACAAGTGTAGAATTAATTCTGTCCATATTTCTTACGTTTGAGGAGATTTGGGAAAATGAGATGCGTGCGTGGAATTCGCAGATAAGAAACAAACACACCCATCATTTCACGTGTATTTTCTCGTGTGTCCCGCGTATTCTCTTGTTTTTCTTCATTATCAATGATCTTTCATCATTTCTACAGCGAATTTGTAGAAGAAGCAATCTTTCAGAAAGGAAGAATGTGATCAAATCCGTGAAACTCAAAACTTAGACCGAAGCGTGAGAAAGCGGTGAGTTCTGTTGTGATATAGCTTACTTTATCTATAAAAGGGGAGATGCACGTAGCACTAGCACATCAAACCAGGGTTGAAATCAGGTCCGGATCGTACGGGTCCTCAACTCGGATGACCCGGAGGCTTCGGGTCAGGATGACCTTTCCACATTTCCATAACTAAAAAAACAGCAGTCGGCCTATGGCTATACAAAGGGGGTTCAGTGTTGCACATATATTGCTTTACATCTAGGCCTATATTTGGGTTTGTATGATAACCTATTCACAGGATTCAATGCCCTTAATCGGCCTACAAGCTTTAGGGAAGACCGATTGTGATAGTCTAGGTATAAGGTAAGTAATTTGAATGCAATCCTACAAGTGATAAACCTCCTTGCATCGATAGTTACACTACAGGCCTAGGGCGAAAAAAACGCAGCTGTGCATTCCGTAGGGTCGCGTAACTAATCATTTAGGCTACAACTCTGCAGCATACAGGTTATACTAAGCATTGACTAGGACTAGATTTAGATTTAGAGATTCAACGATTTAGAAATTATGATGTAAATTATTACCGCATGTAATCTTTCAGTATTACTATTTGGTAGCCATGCAGGGCCTTGGTATTGTCCTGTCATGTCACCGCATCATGCACGGTGTTATACATACAATTTATGCATACAAATCTGTAAATCTCCAGATTCCTCATAAAAATTTACAATAATTTTACAAGTACCAGCTGCCATGTAATATTAGAACTACAAAAAAGCGACAGAATGGAAAATTTCCATTTAGGGTCGATGGACCCAGAACTCTGGACCCGGACGGAACCACGAACCCGACCCGGGTTTCAACCCTGCAACAAACTACCACAAATTGACGAATGCAAATAACCATGCTTTATGCGGGATAGCCCCAAATTTGTTGGATACAAGAATTACTTGTTGGGAATTTAAGTTTTTGTAAATTTTTGTGTTGAGGCATGCCACAGCGCTTTAGTATCTGATCTGTGCAAATCATGTTCTTTTTGATTTCTGCCACCCCATATTTCCACGGATCTCACTCGAAAAAGCTCTCTCACACGAATCTCACCCAAATATAGTGTATTTGCCTTCCTGTGTAGTCTTAATTTCACTCACTTATTTACAATGCCAAGTGCCTATCAAGAGAAGACATTTGTTTTAAGGTATCTTACAGAAAATAGGGTCCATTTTTATTGACAACGGTTTTCGAAAAGTTTTTGACAAAGTAATCGAAAGAAAATCAGAGGCCAAGGTTTAAACTCCGGGCCTGCCAATATTGAAAGTCGCATTTATTGGCGATCACCTTCTTCCTAAGAAAAGGAAAAACATGTAACAGATTCTCAAAGCAGGCCTCTCTAACAGGCCTAATTGCATTTTGCTTGACACTTCAAACTATAGCTACCGGTGCCATTTTCTAAACACTTTCAAGACGAGTGAATTGCCTCTAAATTCTCAAAGGTAAGGTCTTGTTTCAGCCTCTAGCCTTGAATGCAAATTCAAATGTTAGCAGTAGCCGAGACACGAAGACACTTAATCACTAGAATTCGAGAACGTCTTGATGGTTGACTGCAAGACATTGAAACTATATACTGAAAGTGTGCATATAAAAAGAGCTCAAAACAATTGTTTTCTTTCGCTTTAGAATTGACAGTACAGTTATCTTTTAGCTTTGTAAATCCTCAAATTTATGAATTTATAGGTTTAATCTGTCTTGAAATTGTTTTGATGATGTAATCAACTGCGCCATGTGGCGATGAATTGATCACATATCATGAAACATTTTGTTTTACCAGCACGCATTTCCATGGACGGTATTTTCCGGGGAACCCCATGAAAAAAGTAGTCCCTTTCTGCTTTTATTGTCCTACGACTCCTACTTGGATAGATCGGCTACTTACTTCTCAAAAATTTTGAATTTCCCCCTCGTTAAATAATGTTACTCAATGTGACTGACATGAGATTGTTGACTTGCAGAGCGAGCACACATGCCATGGATGTGATTTTCGTCGACAAAAGTTTGCTTAAAACAATTGAAATTCCATGTAAGTGGTATTCTAACGAGCTTTCAGGGCAAGATCTCATTCAAAAGCAGATTGCTTGAACCATTTCTCGCTTGATGCCAAGCAAGAAAGCAAAGCAATGTATTTCTGAACCGCAGGTATTAATTAGAAGTAATGCCCGCCCGTAATTGACATCTAAAACTGTATGACAAATTTTGCAAATGTAGACATATACAAATCAACCAACAGTGTCATAACAATTGGAAATCTCTTTATGGTTCTTTTTCACTTCAAAGATGAATATTTAGAAGTCTGTCATTATTAAAAGTTTTGATTAAGTTGTAGACACCTTGATAGTCCATAGATTTCTGCATAACACATAGAGATAAACAATACCAGAGAAAGTATCCACTTCTATGGCATGGCATGTTTTTGGGAAAACATGGTACTTTTTAATAAATGACATTGCTCGTTTCAATGTCAATTAAAACTTTATGAACTGTATGAGCAATAATTCAGATTTCCGAGGGAACTGCCAGCTGTCTTACGCTATTTCTGAAATTCTTTAAAGTTACATTTTGCATATGCATTTTCTGAATTTCAGAAAATTAGGGCTGTGAGCGGTGCACCGAAATGTGCGAATTTCGATCGAATTGCTATTTCACTATTAAGTTTCAATTATCATTACTATCTGTTTTCTTAGTCACAGCGAATGGAAAGAAAAGTGTTTTTAGCACAGAATATAAAATAATCAATCCAATTAGGAGAGCACTATTCAGTTAGGTTTAGCAATTCAATTCAAACTTTTGATTTTTATATTATGAAAATGAAACTTTTTGAAAATCACGGTTATATAACAAAATAATCGATTTATTTCCTGTTGTTGAGAAAATTAATTATTTTGAAGTTGCGAAATCTCCTTGACCCCAAATTTTCGGAATATTATTGTGAATACTACAGCCATGCTGCTACTCTTGTTGAGATGGGTATTTTGGTATTTGAGTAGTGATAAAACCGGTATTACAGGAGATAAAATGAAACAAAGATAAAAAGTTATCTATAACATATTTTTCATCGAACAAATCTTGTTGAAGGTAGAGAATGTACTAGGAAATGAATACGTTGTATTAGAAGTAGTCACAGTTATATATTACAAAGACTTTCTCTCTGATAAGTGTTTCAGCGAATGAGCCACAAAACATCTAATATTTTTTTATCAAACGTTTGGGAAACCAATAGTGGAATACACCCTCCGTTCCACTGAAGTCGATGGAATGTTGAGAATACGATCGTGAATATGTTGAAGATGAAATCCGAACATACAACTCTGTTTTGATGATGAAATTTTACTTGATATGACTGGACTAAAATCAGTACCGCTATTTTAATGTTTTTTTTTGTGCAACGATTCTGAAACTGTTCTTTCCAGATTTTGTTCCTTTGTTTTTATCGCTTCTGATGATATCATTACCTTCTCTGTTTCTTCGGACGATTGAAGATCGATCTTGAAAATTTGTGTGTTCTTCTCTTCTTCTGTGGTGCAATTCAATCTCTTCAGTATTCGAAACAGCATGTCTTCCCGACACACTTCTCTTTTTGACAAACGATTACGGGTTGTAAAGAAAGATAAGTGATTGGTTTGTGTAGCGATCTCGTTTCAATAGATTTTTTGCTAAATGCTAAAGCCAATTCGTCGCTTGGTTGATTAATTTTGAATTTTGTTCATAACTGAAGCGGTCATACTGGTGAAATGATTATTCTGTTTAAATAACGATTGATTACGAGTACTTTTCCTATTCCTCTACAATTGCACGTCGCATTGCCTCTTGATTTTACAGAGCTGATTAAAAAAACGGCCCACATAAATTTCACAGAAATTCAATCGATTCTCATATCTTCCAATCGTGTCGCACATCAACGTGCCACTTCATTCGACAGCTTGCATTCTCAGCCTTAAAATGACCCTTGATAGACTTGCATCCGTTATTGGATTTGCAGAGTAGTGCTCAAAATATGTGGATCACTCAATTTACAAATCGCTATTTTCTAAAAGGAAAGCATGTGAGCATGATAATGAAGAAGGCCTTAGGAGAAAGAGCATTTTCTGAGCTCTCTTTTGACATACTGGTCATCAAAATCGATGAACTATTAAAAGTTACTGAATGCCGTGAATTCATCACAAAATCATGACCTTTTTGGATGAAAATGTTATGTTCCAAGTTTTTCATCAAAAATGTTCATGTTTGGCATCCTCTGAATCCTTGCGATGTGAGGTATGCAAGTTATATTCGTATAAGTTCAATAGTTCTTTTTCAAACTTCTTCAATATTTTTTCTCATTTCCGTAAAAGTAGGCAAACAATTTATGAGGTGAACGAAGGTTCAAAACAGGACAATTGGTGAAGGAAGGCATGTCTTTGTTCTCTCATAGCAACAGCCGATTGTTTACCATCATTGTTTGTGTAACATTGAGACAACATTGCAAATTTGATAAATTCACAATATTATCTTTTTATTAGTTCACCGATTTTGATGACCAGTATGTCAAAAGAGAGCTCAGAAAATGCTCTTTCTCCTCGGGCCTAATTCACTATCATGCTCACAATTTTTTCGTTTTGAAAAATTGCGATTTATAAATTGAGCGATTTTCATATTTTGAGCACTGCTCAGCAAATACAGTACCGGATACAAGTCCATCATAACTCATTTTAAAGCTGAGAATGCAAGCTCTCGAATGATGCATTCGACACGTTGATGTGCGAGACGATTTGAAGGCATGAGAATCGATTGAATTTCAGTGAAATTTGGGTGGTCAGTTTTTTATGACTAGCTCTGTATAGTGATGCAAACGGAAAATTTTCCGGAAAATTTTCATCACTAGCTCTGCATATGCATGTGACAATTTCTATTGTTTCCAAACAGTTCTTTGGAAAACGGCATCTTAAGCACGAATTTTCAAATTCCTTGGAAAATTTCACATCTTTGGTTATATGGTGTAATTGTATGGTAATTCCATAGTTATATTGTGCATTAAAATGCAAAATCCCATTTCCCAGATCACCGTAAGAAAATGATAATTTGCTTGAATGGCTGCATTGTTATTTTGACATGAAAGCATTCATTTTATGTGAGTAAGCCTAATCATGAAAATTTTATGATTGAAATTTTATGATGAAAAATTATGACACATCCTTGAATTACAATACCAATAAGTACATTTGGCTATGAACAACATGTGTAATGTAGTTATGAGTAATGTGAAGAGCAATTCAGATAATTGTGCATAGACCTACTCCTTGTATATTATTGTGCTGAAGTGCAGCCATGTCATTGAAGGAGTTCAATTTAAATCAGATCAAAATATCCGAGATGGATGTGGTATTTTTTGTTGACATGCCCATCTCGTCGACAAATGAAATGTAGGCTAATACGTCAGTATTAAAAGCTTGATAAATTCTTTTTAGCTTCATAATAAAACTTGGGAATAAAAAAGAGGATTAATAGGGTAACATTCATACATTATTCACAAGATTCAATTGAAAATAAAAGTGTTATGATTTGATTGGCTTTTAGCACATTTCTATGCTTTCTCATTAATGCTAATGGTAGAAAGTACGGAATCCTATGTTGAACAGAAGACGTCTATGAATGCATGTACATGCGATGTATACAAATTTATTAAACACTCTGCATATTACTCTATATTCACTCTGTAAACATAGTGAAAAACTCCGTGATGCAGTTGCTTCCTTGACTCACCGCGTCGCTAATTCATTGGTTCCTGGGGATGAAGTAAAGGCATTGTCAAATTGACTGATAGCGCCAGACAAATATCCAGGAGTGAGACTGATTGGAATCGGTGAGACATTAAAACGAATACTATTGACTTTAAATAATTTCTTCAAAAGACTTGTTCTCGCTCTTAATTTATTGGCGAGCTTTCGGATGATAACTTCACCCGTCCTCAGGCAAGTACAAGTAGGAGCATGTGTAAAGCGGCTGGACATAGTATGAGTGAACTGTTTGATTAAAATATCGCTTCGTCGATAGGTTGGGGCGTTTTGCTAATTGATGCTAGAAAAGCATTCAATTGCGTCAGTCGAACTGCAGCTCTGTGGAATTCAAGAATTCTGTGGCCCAGATGCTGTTTATTTCTTTTCAATACATACCTTGGATATGCACCCTTGATTATCAGAGGAACAAGCGAAATCTTTAGCCAAGAAGGAGTAGTTAGATCAATGAGATCCTTTGTCTATGATATTCTATGCAACCGCCATTTTCCCTCATCAAAGCTCTTTAATCTGATGATGTTTTACAAAATTGTTACGTGGATGATTCCTCATATAGTGGAAAGTTCACTAACATATTGAAATGGTTCGACAAACTTCAACTGATTGGTCCGAATTATAGATATTCCCCTGAACAATCTAGAAGCATCCTGATTGTGTCGCCTGCTGATATGTCACTAGCAAGAGAAACATTTTTGAAGTATAACATTACAATTTCCACTGGAAGCTGTTTCTTGGGTGGCTTTATTGGAAGTGATGATGAAAAAGAATTGTTCATGAATGGCAAAATCGCTAATTGATTAAATGACGTCGAGAAATAATTAGAAATTGCTACTCTTGAACCTGAACTCGCCATGGTCGTAATGGTAAAATATCAATTCAAAATCAATGGAATTATGTTTAACGAGTGATCCCCGGAATTTCGCATCATTTTGAAGTTTTAGAAAATGTTTTGCGAGATCGCTTTCTTCCAGCAGTTTTTGGACATACCATTTCGACAATTGAACTTGAACTTTTTTACAATTCAACACGCGCGCAATGCTGGCATTGGACTTTATAATCCCTTCAAAGAATCCGATCCCAACTTCACTTCCTCAAAAGAAGCTACATTAGTGATTGCCAGTTCTATAAAATATCAAGAACGAAAATTTTGATCTAGCATAACATCTTGAGAAGATGAAATCTTCTAGAAGGGATGCTAGAGCCGCCAGACAGAAAGAAGAAAAATTTATCATCGAGAAAGTCTGTTCCATTCTTCCGACAGAAAGATTGACTGAACGTCTCTCGCGCAATTATCATAGATTCGATTTATCAGCAAAAGAATTTCGAGACGGATTGGCTTTTCGATATGCACGTTCCATTAAAGAACTTCCTTCTGTTTGTGATGGATGCGGAGCTGCATCTACGGCTAACCATGGTCATAATTGTAAGAAGGAAGGTTTAGTAATTCAGCGGCGCAATGAAATCCGTGATGCTGCCGGTGATCTAGCTTCTTTAGTATTCGGTGATCGAAACGTGATCAAATAACTCTTTATAAAAAAAAACCGATGAAAATCCTTGCAGTCCGGCTGGATTAAGAGCTGACATCCTTGAAAGAGGTGTTTGGCCCCGCAGACTCCGGCGTTATTCGACATTCAGGTGACTAACCCTGACGCCGAGTCATACCGGGCCTATTATTCGATTGATAACAAGTGTTATAACTATAGTAACGTTAACTAGTTAACCAGTAATTTCAGTTTTTCGGTATAAAAAGTGTATGATATAACGAGTTTTGTAAAACAAGTAACTTATAACAAGTGTAATGGATCATAACGAGTGTTTGTGTCCTTCAATCACACATATTATATCCTTCACTTGTCATGATTGTAAGAATTTTTGACGAGTGAATGTAGAAGCGCTATGTCATTTAATTATGGATTTGCATTCAAGACGGTCGCGCGAATATCATGTGTGAGTTAACTTTTCGCTGAGGGATAGTGAGTTCAAAGAGCGCTTTCGATTTTCATGTGCTGAAGTTGAAGAGATATTGACTGATGTTGGTGTTTATCTAAAGAACGATAAGGAATTCTATTATGGTCTCGAACCACATCATCGCTTTCTCCTTGCTCTAAGGTATTACGCCAGTGGAGACTTTTGCTACAGTGTCGGGGATTCACATGGGATTTCGAAGACAGCAGTGCACGCTTCTGTTTCAAGGGTCACAGTGATTCTTAATGAAGTATATTTTGAAGAAGTAGTAGCATGGCCGGCTGATGAAGAAGCTCGGAAGCTGATTGCTGGTCAATTTTACGCAACATACCGATTTCCAGGTGTTTGGAGTCATCGATGGAACCTTGATTGAAATTCTGGCACCATCAGATAACGAGAACCAATTCGTCGATAGAAAAGGTAAACATTCCTTAAATGTAATGGCAATTGCCGGCCCGGATTATCAATTTCTTGGTATTAACGCTAACTGGCCGGATGCCGTTCATGACGCTAGTGTGCTTCGAGAAAGTAAGATATATCAACGATTCAATGAAGGATGGCGTCCAATTCCAAATGGTGTGTTAATCGGCAATCCCGCAAAAGAAATCTTGCGCATGGCAAAGCAAAGGAAAGAAAATAAGTATAAAGACACAAGTAAAGATCTTCGAAGCGACTTTTGTCCGCTTACTTTTTTCATGTAATGGCCTCTATGGACCTTAGTCAATTTCATTCATCAAAGTGTTATCGATGAGGTTGTCTAGAAAATGGCGACATGATTATAGGGCAGTAAAATCCTTCATGGAAACTAAGATCATGTTCGCCCTAACTAGATCTGCGAGTCATTGTCTTCATTGTTAAAATATAATAAACAAATTTAAACTAAGGAAAATTTAGTGCTTATTGATAACTATTGTCTAGTCATTCAGGATATTCGCCATGGGGGAGGCAAAATTTGTCCATTCCACATCTCTACTTGTTACGAACTTTTCAAGAGTTTTGTCCTTTAATGTAAGGTGGTGCTCAATGCTCTATTTCAACTCGTTTAAAACAAATATGAAACATAATATTCAAATTAGTACCAGATTATAGAATTTTGTTTTCAAGGTGAATTCATTTTTCGGTTTAATACATGATGAAGTGAAGCTTGTTCGTACGATAGAAAAGAATTAAACATCTCGTTGTAAACTTCTGATCAGCCTACAATGGCGTAAAGTAATTTTAGTTTCCTGTCCAGATGCTAGGAGTCCAATCGTAGAAACCCATATCCTCTTGGTCTACTTGGTTCATACGCAGATATCCATGGTTCATAGAACAGCCATCAGCACACCTGTGCAAGGAAATCTATGCTTGCAAATAGAGCTGTCGACAAAAACGACATCCTCTATCCGAAACAGCAGATATAGTGAAAAATAAAACCCAAGGCTATTTGTAACTCTGCAAACTCATGATTTTAATTAAAGGTCATTTGTTTGATCTTTCAATGGACCAAAGCATAACCTACAACTAATCTTCAGGATGTAAGAAATACGCAAAAAGCGCGCTAGCCAAATCAAAGTATTTTGAAAACCAGAGTACATTTTCTGCAATGGGAACAAAATATGAACGCCCCATGGCGAATAGCGCATTCACGTCATAGCCGGCACTTTCAAAAATACAAAACAGTTTCAATTACACGTCTTAACACTTCTAGCATCGAAGTAGCCTACACAAGCAAGCGATGCGAACACACGGCACTCAACGTCTTTAATTGCAGTCTAATTATAGCTTGTCGTTTGAACATTTGAAAGCATTAATTACAACGGTGAGTGATTCCTTTAGGAATGAGATTTTCAAGGATGACTGCTTCAAACTCTCGAATTCACTCTTATAGGAAACGATTTCAATAAAGTTGGAGTTGCATCATTCTCTGAAGTGATTAATGCTTTCAGCGTCAGAAATTATTAATGAAATTGCAAACTGGTAAAACTGCAGAGAAAATCCTAAAAGATAGAGTACCTTCGGCATGGTCTAATCATCTGATGGACCAACTTTGTCTGGCAGCCAGAGTAAGTTTCTGCAGGGAACAAGGCAGAATGATGTACAGTGTACACCCTATGCCTGCATTTTACGAATCTCCGCGTCTACCGAGTTCTCTCCGAGTGTACCCGGTTCCTCTTCCTATCAAACGGGATCAAAGAGAAATATATGTAAAGCCAGGGAGACTATGTTTCACTGTTTCTATGTTCCCTGATTAAAGGAACGTGGATTTTCTTCAAGTCGCCTTATGAATTTTAGTGAATTGTAGTCGACTTCATGGAGTAAATTAAATCCCGAATCTGTATACAGTTTTGATTTTATGAAATGAACTCGAGTCGAGACCTAGTAACAAATAACATGAGACAGGCAAATTTTTGCAGTTTTGCAGAAATTACCACGGAGTTGACTGATCATGATAGCAGCACAAAAGGAAGAATGGTATTTTACCGATCCTCCGTGTCATGACAGTCTTGGTTTATAATTATATAGTAAGGTTTAATTATATATAGTAAGGTTTGTTACATTAGCAATTCCATGGGCTGCAATCGAAGATTACATAATTTCATTCTCTGCAGCTTTATTAGCAAGAGTATTTTCTGAAGCGTGATAATATCATAAACTAGCTATGTCTATGCCACTGAAAGAGCAGAATATCTTAATCGAAGACAATGCTCATAATCCAAATGGGTTTACATATGTTCTCAGATTCAAGAGATGAAACATAAATTTAGTGGATCATGAAGTCGTGCCGATGAAAATTGAATTAAAAACTTGAAATTTCTGCCAAGAAGCACGGCAAGATCTCAACTTTTCCATGAAGATTTGCATTGTAATGCAGTTCATGAAATTTCCTTGATAATAAGTCTAATTCCCGCTTTATTATGATACCTTTTGGTAAAAGTCCATTCCTTTTGAAATCTAGAGACTTTCTAGACTCTAACTTAGATGGAGGTTCCAAATCGTTAGTATATAGATAGGAATAATTTGCAAAAATTTAGCAAAACTTTGATCCTCTCTGACAAGAAGTAGAACTCGGCAGACGCGCAAATTCGTAGTAGGCATAGTGTGTGCATCAGTGTGTGAAAGTCTCATTTCGGCCTCGTTCCCTGCGGAATATCGCTCGGGTTGCCGGATTAATTTTCGAACCTAGTTTTCTTCATTCAAGAAATTAACAATGGTTTGGGAAAAATTAAGAAGCTAGAAGCAGTTAGCACTCTTTTCGCTTCCTGCTGATCCCAAGAATTCCTTTCGAGGACAGTCCCACTGCATTCAGGCACTTTCGTCATTTTCACGCAATGAAAGTTGAGTGGAGTCAGTTGCTGCAGCATTCACATGGCATGGTTTTCTGATTCACTTGGATGACCTTGACTGGATTCTCCAACTTCGTAAAGCGTTCTGTCAAGCTCGAAATTTCAGTTTTGATTTCATCCATATCTGCCTGCCAGGTCGCAATAATTTCGTCACCTGAGCTTTTAATCAGATTCTTGATATCGGCCATGATAGTCCGGCAGCCAGAACGAGTTTCTGCAGGGAACGAGGCCGAAAGTGAGACTTTCACAGAATAATGTACACCCCATGCCTACTACGAATCGGCACGTCTGCCGAGTTCTAGTGAGTTCCTCTTCTTGTCAGACAGGATCAAAGAAAAACACATGTAAATCCAATGGGACGCAGATTGCAGTTTTTGGCTAAAATGAGATTTTGTGTGTTTTCTCTGATTAAACGAAAAATACTAAGTCTAGAGTCATGATTTTTGGCATGGAATGTCTTCAGGTCATTTCCTATGATGTGCAGGTGCTTTTATTATGCATTATATCGGCTATGTATGCAAGAATGTGGTTGAATGTGGATAAAGTAGCTCAAAATGTTTGTGTTTGCCGACATTTAGAGGCTCGCCAAATATAAATGTGTTTAGCTTTAGAGACAGGGGTGCATGAACATGAAAGGAAATGACCTGAAGATATTCCATGCCAAAAATTATGACTCTGGGCTAAGTACTTTTCGTTTAATCAGAGAAAACATACTAAATTTCATTTTAGCCAAAAACTGCAATCTACGTCCCATTGGATTTACATGTGTTTTTCTTTGATCTTGTTTGACAAGAAGAGGAACTCACTAGAACTCGGCAGACGTGCCGATTCGTAGTAGGCATAGGGAGTACATCATTCTGTGAAAGTCTCACTTTCGGCCTCGTTCCCTGCAGAAACTCGTTCTGGCTGCCGGACTATGAGATTAGGTTGAACTGAACCCGAACGAGTACGCTTCGGTGTCGCCATTGAAATTGAACAAACAAAAAGAATATTTCAGTTGTGACCAGGATTCGAACCCACCCGAAGAACTGCTTAACCAGTCACAGTGCTGCTCATAAGGCAATCCATCAACACAACAGCCGATGTGATTACTTTATGTAAAGTCCTAGAAAGAATAACGGAAACCCAGTGCACAATCCCCGGTAGACAGATGACGTCATCAACTTCGCTTGACAATGCTGATACATGTAGAAAGAGACCGATGAACAGTCCTCATCTGTAAATGATCCTACAAGAATTTCGACGATCGTATGCAAATACCCAGACTGAATGCCCAAAGGACGACGAAAATATGGTGATCGCGAGAATGAGATGGAGAGATAGGTAAAAACAAGGTGCAAAACGATGAAATATAGCCCAAGAACCATGAAGAACTTTACGGAACACGTCACACGCCAGCCAAACACACCCGGCTCCGACCATGTCTTCTAACTGTGTCCTTGGCAACAGCACGCAAATTTTATTGTGAAAAAAGTATTATGAAGTTTGACATTGAACAGTCATGATTAAAATAATCATGTGAGCAATTTGCAATTAGGAAGAAACACAAAATTAGACAGGTCGTCTCTTCTTCTGTTTGACTAGAAAGGAAACATTGGAGCATGTAACGGTAATGAAATGGCACAATCTGCTGACACAATCCCATAGCAATCGAACAACGAGCAGCCAGCTCAACATTTAGTTCACGATATTGTGCGAAGTTTCAGTGACTGTTATCAGATGAATCACACACCAAAGAGACACAGACGATGTCAAGTTCTTCAGAGAATGTTTTCAAAAAAGCCCATGAACATTTAATTTACATATTTAGAGAAAGGGCCAAAATGTTGTCATTAATTTATTGTTTTCCCGATATATTTCGCTGGCCAACGGACAGCATGATCACGGATGTAGAAAAGGAAGGTTTAATTTTTCAAAGTTATCTAGTCCTCGATGTTAAAAACTATGTCACTTGTTTATCAAGATATCCTAGATCACATCATCCCACGCATTGCTTAAAATGGACTTCACCTTGTTTCCACTTCTATGATGTCTGCTCCATATTGACTCCTTTACCACTCTGCTTTTATAATTACTTTCTTTGTCAATGATTTTCTTAGAACTCCAATTGAACTGATGGTCTTCGTTTACGATGTGATTGGATATTTCTGAATGCGTGTCAAATTTTCTTACATTTCTCTTGAGTTCTTCAACTCTTTCTTCCACAGATCTAGGCTACTTGACTCTCCAACATATTTCCAGTTACATTCGCCACATTCAATCTTGTAAACTACCCCATGTTGCTTAGCTTGCTCTGGTCTTTTCTTCATGAGCTCTTACTTCAATGTCCGAATAGGTTTATAGCCCGTTGTTAACTTGAATTTCGTCAAAATGCCCTTGATCGATTCGTATAACTTTGGCACATATGGTAGTATGCAATCAGGTTTAGGTTTGTCTTTCGTTCTTGTTTTGTTTCTATCTTCTTCAATTGTAAAAACTCTGTTTGCTTCAGCTTCTGGGAAATTATTGTGGATGAAGATGTCGTGAACGTCTTGTAGTTCGTTGTCAAAAAAGTTAGAATTCATCGAAAAGATACTCACACAAACTTGTATCTGAACAGAAATTTCTGTCACCCAAAGTCGACTTTTAACGTTATTGTAACAACCTTAAGCAAAAGAGCCAGAAGTATTTGCTCCAAGGACAACCTTGACAACGAACTATAAGACGTTCACGACATCTTCATCCACAATAATTTCCCAGAAGCTGAAGCAAACAGAGTTTTTACAATTGAAGAAGGTAGAAACAAAACAAGAACGAAAGACAAACCTAAACCTGATTGCATACTACCATATGTGCCAAAGTTATACGAATCGATCAAGGGCATTTTGACGAAATTCAAGTTAACAACGGGCTATAAACCTATTCGGACATTGAAGTAAGAGCTCATGAAGAAAAGACCAGAGCAAGCTAAGCAACATGGGGTAGTTTACAAGATTGAATGTGGCGAATGTAACTGGAAATATGTTGGAGAGTCAAGTAGCCTAGATCTGTGGAAGAAAGAGTTGAAGAACACAAGAGAAATGTAAGAAAATTTGACACGCATTCAGAAATATCCAATCACATCGTAAACGAAGACCATCAGTTCAATTGGAGTTCTAAGAAAATCATTGACAAAGAAAGTAATTATAAAAGCAGAGTGGTAAAGGAGTCAATATGGAGCAGACATCATAGAAGTGGAAACAAGGTGAAGTCCATTTTAAGCAATGCGTGGGATGATGTGATCTAGGATATCTTGATAAACAAGTGACATAGTTTTTAACATCGAGGACTAGATAACTTTGAAAAATTAAACCTTCCTTTTCTACATCCGTGATCATGCTGTCCGTTGGCCAGCGAAATATATCGGGAAAACAATAAATTAATGACAACATTTTGGCCTTATCTCTAAATATTTATATTCTTCAGAGAAGTTTGTGATCGTTTTTTCTCTTTAATTTAAGCGCTCATTGTATTTGTAGACTTACAAATGATTTCAATAGGAAGGTAGGGGTGAATTATACAGATCTGCAGAGATTTTGAACTTTTTGCATGACATTTTGTGGATAATTGTGACACTGCTTCGCATCTTTCTACATATCACAAAACAATCTAGAGCACGAAGCTATCTATACTCCGCAAATAGTTTTAAAAAATTTCCTACGCAGCCCTAATTCATACACATCACAAGCTGCTCAGCACCTGCTTCGAATGTCAGATGCATTTCATACGTTGGCAACGAAACGCCGCTTTTCTGCAAGAGAGGGAAAAAGAGAATGAGAAGACAGAAATTCATGAGAAAATGAAGAAAAGTGCCGAATAATTCATTCACAATTAAATGACTTTTAATGAAATAATGAACACCCCACTGATAAAGTAAGCATGTGATAAGAGTATAGACTCAAAAAACTCACTATTCACAGAAAATTTTCATATCAAATGATTCAGTTTTTGCGGAGATTACGTTCCCGCGGTCTAAAAAATAATTATTTGATCACTTTTAAAAAGCTAATTTTTGCTAATTAATTATAGTATTATTTTATTATATTATATTCACTAGGTGACATGCCACGCTCAATTACGCGTAATTCACGCGGAAACTGCGCGTAATTACACATGACTCTAAACAACCGTGGTTACGTGTGACATTACTGCAACATATGTCTGTTCCTGTTATATAGACCTTGCGTCTCATGTGTCTGCATGTATCAGAAGCTAAACAATGTGATAGGACCTCAATTTCATGCTCAGGGCAGACAGAACATACATGAGCAGTTCATCAGTGGTTCAAGCGGCAACGCAGACAAACGTAGACTACGCGTAAACTATAAACACTCGCCCGCGCGTATTCATAAACATTCCCCATGTTTTGACAGCATCAGATTACGTGATTGGTGACTCCTAGAGCAGCGTTATGTGCACGTGTAGAAATGCAAATTGCCCTTTTTTTGACCGGATGTTTGGGTGCTCCGTTTGGGCAATTTCACGTATTATACTAATATTTATTTAATTAATAGAAATTTTTGCAAACTATTCCTGTAGGGTGGGCGGAAAGTTAATACCTATTTTGAATTGTCTCTAATTCGCTAAGTGCAGCTCAGGTTCGCATTATATTCAAGCATGATGTGTATCAAGCCTTGCCATTTTTCTCTTCGAAGTCTTACAGTTAGGTTATTGGTACTTTTGGATTTCTATGATTGAAGAGTTAGCAGTTTTTATCAGATTTTGAAAAACTCAATTGATATAGTAGCACAGATTTTTAAAGATAAAGCTTTAAATTTGTCTTTACTTTAGAGACTTAATTTGAAAATTTTTTAAGATGCAAGAATTTTGTTACATGAAAATGCACAAATCTAATTTTTTATGCGTTCCAATAAACTGAAAAAAGTCAATTTCCTAATTAAAACATTTAATGCGAAAAATTGTAGGATACTAAAACTCAATATGAACACCCAATCGCTCTACTATTAGGTTGCGAAGTCGATCAGGCATGATGTTCCCTGACTGCCTGAGAAACTCCAGAGGCACAAAAGATGAAACAATCTGAATTTTGTTCTCATGCTCAGGTAGTGTCCCTGGTTTTGAACGATAAGCTTCATCCCTTGCCCATCCCCAACATAAGAAGGCGCATGGAGTCACATATGGACTTGTGATCGGCCATTAATGAGGGAGGGCCTCGGCGACCTAACGAGCGCCCTGAGAACTGCCCATCAAGCCACTCCCTTACCAGGTGGGCGAGGACCGTCTTGCATAAAAATCAGGTCGTTGATATTTTCAATGTGCTAATGACCGGCCACACTTTCTCCTGTAACCTCTGTGAATTCATCGCTTCACATTGGAGGAAAGGACCCACGATGGTATCTGCCATCATACCACACCAGACAGTCACACTCGGTTATGATTGATATTTCTCTGCACGAATCGTAGGGTCGTTTTCTGCCCAGTATTGGCGGTTGTGACGAATGACGAGGCCACCAACATGAAACACTGATTCGCCGCTCCACAAAATGTTGTGAAAACAATTTGATTTCTTTCATGCCAATTGAGCATTCGTGCTCTATAATCAATAGGAGTGTCATGGTCCGCCTATACGATTATGACTGACGATAACGGATCAAAATTTACCCCTCTCAAGTAAAGACAAATTTAGAGCTTTATCTTTAAAAATCTGTGCTACTATAGCAATTGAGTTTTTAAAATCTGATAAAAACTTTTTAATCATAGAAATCTGAAAGTATTAAGAATCTAATTATAAAATTTTGAAGAGAAAAATGGCAACGCTTGATACTAATCATGTTTGAATATAATGCGAACCTGAAATGTACTTAACGTATTAGAGACAATTTAAAATAGGTATTAACTTTCCGCCTACCCTAGCGATTTGGAACCTCCATCTAAGTTAGAGTCTAAAGTCTCTAGATTTCAAAAGGAATGGACTTTTACCAAAAGGTATCTTAATAAAGAGAAAATTAGACTTATTATCAAGGAAATTTCATGAACTTCATGACAATGCAACTCTTCATGGAAAAGTTGAGATCTTGCCGTGCTTCTTGGCTGAAATTTCAAGTTTTTAATTCAATTTTCATCGGCACGACTTCATGATCCACTAAATTTACGTTTCATGTCTTGACTCTGAGCACTTATGTCAACCCATTTGCATCTTATAGGATTAATTATGATCATCGTTTTTGAATATGATGGTTTGCTCTTTCAGTGGCTGGTTGCTCGTGATATGATCAAAGTATTCTTATCAACGAGGCTGCAGAGCACTGAATTATGTAATATGCAGTACTAACCTATCGAATTGCTAATTTAACAAACATTCTCCAATGCTGTTATGACATGGATGATCTGCAAAATACCATTCTTCCTTTTGTATTGCTATCATAATTAGTCAATTGCGTGGCAATTTCTTCAAAACTGCGAAATTTTTGTATTATTGTTTGTTACTAGGTCTCGACTCGAGTTCAGTTAATAAAATCAAAACTGTATACACATTGGGGATTTAATTAATGCTGAGTTGTTACTTTACCTTCCTCTATGACCTCACTACGCTTGTGCAAAGCATAAATGTGATGACATGAAGACACTTTGACCATTAGTCTGATTCACTCTGATGTCAACTACATTCACAATTAAGATGAAACTGATCTGGGAAATTGCTTTTCCGACACAAAATCAACTTGTTTAGTAGAAAATCTTCTTAACGAAGGAGAACGGATTAATCCGTTTATGAGGAGACAGAACTGTAGTTTGTGACATGAAACAATATCGCGTCTTTTATAAATTGAGATAGAAATTGATAGGGAGTCAAAATAGTGTGAGAGAGATAATGCATTAAGAACAGGAAATGTGCAAGAATTATAAGAGCATAAAAAATGCAAATACGGCTGATTGAAGATGTAAATGAAATATGAAACGATTTGAATATTTTCAAGATACATTCTGTTCAAGGAAACACAGAGGATTTCTCATTATCATCTTCGATTACTCTTCCTCTCCATTCCCTTCTTCCTTTTTGCCGATTATTCATCTGCTTCATCCTCGATCTCATTTCTTTCTACATTCTTCTCCATCTCCTCCTCCATCTTCAACTTCTTCTTCCTCGTCATCTTCCTTCTCTTTCTCTTCATCTTCCCCTTCGTTGCTCACAACTTCTTCCTCCGTCAGAGAATTCCTCTTTTTTTCTTCTCTCTTCATCTTCCTATTCTCTATCTTTCATCCTTTATTCTTCTCCTCCTCCTTCATTTTCCACTTCTTCCGCATCTTCATCCCATTCTTTGCCCTTCTTGTTCATCATTCCCTCATTCTTTCTTCATTCATCTTCCTTTTCTTCCTCCCTCACGCTTCTCCTCTTCCATCTTCCACTTCTTCATCATCTTCTCCTCTTCTTCCAATTCTTTGCTGCTCGACTTGTTTTTCACTCTCTTCTCCCTCCCTCACGCTTCTTCTTCCTCATCATCTTCTACTCCTCTCATCCTTCGTTCCTCCTCACATCTTTCCTTCTCTACCATGGCTTCTTCTTTCATTCTTGATTTGCTTCTGCTCCACATTCATCTGCTTCCTCTTTCGAAATTTTCGTCTCCTTACCCCCGATTTTCTTCTTTTTCTTTACCCACTTCTTTTTTTTCTCTTCACTTCCCTCCCTTTATTGTGTTCATCCTTCCTTTTCTTTTTTTCTTTCCTTCCCCTTCCTCTTCGCCTTCAATTTTGTTTTGCTCTCTCTTCTATTTCATCGTCATCCTTCTCTCCTTCCCCGTGCTTCTATTCTTCATCTTTTTCCTTTCCACGTTACATTCATTCTTTTCTTCTTTTATCTCTCGCTCTCCTTCTTCCCCTCCCTTGTTTGATTGGTTCTCTTCTACGACAACCTCGACTCCCTTCACATTTCACTCCTTCTTCCACTTTTTTTCTCCGTTCTCCCTCCTTCAATGCTCTTCTTTACTTTATATTTCTCATTTTCCCCTTAAGCTTCTTCTTAGTTTGTCTTCACCTCCCTCTTACTGTTCCTTCGTTCTTCTTCTTCCTTCTCATTCTTCTCCACCTAGCTCTCTTCCTGCTATGCCCTCGCTTTCTGCTTTTACTTTTTCCTTCTCTTTCCTATTCTCCTCATCAATCCTCGTCCACTTTTCTTCTTTTTCTTTTGCTCATCCTCCTTTTCTCTCGTCCTCGACTATTGTTCCTCTTCCACATCTTCGCCTTCCTCCTTAACTGACATCAGTTTTAACAATAGCCAATGAATGTCGGTTATCTTCTGGTCTTGAACGTACACTCATCTTCAAGGTATTTAATATTCTAATTGTCGAATTCATCAATTCAAGGGTCGATTTTATGTTGTCAATGTTACAAAGAGAAAACGGCTTTAAAATGAGGAATTGGGCACTTCAGCGATGTCAAAAGTTGTGTGTCATGAGCGATTTAATCTGCTCACAAAAGTTTCTGCGAATGCAATAAATAGGCTGCATACCTCGAAATGCATTGATTTTCCCATAGAAAATCTGACGTTTTTCATTGTATATTTAAGATAGTGAGACAAGAATAGACAATGAGGGTTCATCAATCCACTGACTGATGGTTATTTCAGCCGGTCATTCTAGTTCTTAATTAGTGTCGGACTTCTACGGATTTGCACGTAGAAACACGATTTTTCGCCTTATTTAACTTTAAGTTAGTGAGGCTGGAATGTACGTTAGCGGATTGTTGATGGTCATCAGTAGTAACATCGTGACAAATTCAAGGACAAAATGAGCAACGAGGAGTCATCATGCTGACTCACACCCCCCTCTGGAAGGCAGGAAGGGAGATGGCCAAGTATGTGTTGGGAGGAATGGGTCCGTGAGGAGGAAACTGTTCCCTACCCCCCTCTGGAAGGAAGGAAGGAAGGAAGGAAGGAGGAGTTTTCCAGCAAGGGTAGGAATCTAGGAAGGATAGAGTTAGAAAAGGTGGGTTTTTGTGCTTTTGGGATGAGAAAGGTCGTTTTTCGGGCAGAAGGAGAGTTCGGATGGGAAATTGGAGTTCAGATTCGGAGTCTACGTGAAATGTTGGGTTAGGAAGGAAGGAAGGAGTTCTCCTGTGAGGCAAGGGTAGGAATCCCTGAAAACCGCCAGAGTTAGAAAAAGGTGGGTTTTGGGATAAGAAAGGCCATATTTCGGCATGAAGGAGTCCTCGGATGGAAAAACGGAGGGCAGATTCAGAGTCTACGTGAAATTTTGAGTTAGGAATGTTGTTTCCAGCTCAATCGGAGAGAAAAAGTTCTGACCTCCCCCCTCTGGACGAGACTTCCAACTTTGGTTCTAGAGATCGTAGAAAGTTGTGCAGTAGCTCATTTGAAAGCTAAGAGTGAGAAAAATGCAGTGGAAAACTCAGGTTGGCCCTATCTTCCTGGGTTTAGAGAGGAAAATGGCAGGAAAACGCCAGAGTTAGAAAAGGTGGGTTTTGGATGTTTTTGGATGAGAAAGGCCATATTTCGCAATGAAGGAGGCCTCGGATGGAAAAACGGAGGGCAAATTCTGACTTTTTGGCCAATTTTTGGTTAGGAAGGTTGTTTCCAGCTCAATCGGAGAGAAAGAGTTCTGACCCCCCTCTGGAACGAGACTTCCAACTTTGGTTCTAGAGATCGTAGAAAGTCGTGCAGTAGCTCGTTTGAAAGCTAAGAGTGAGAAAAATTCATTGGAAAGCACAGTTTGGCCCTATCTTCCTTGGCTGAGGTGTGAGAGTGACTTTAAGATTTTTGCCCATCACCGAAAAAACGACAGTTAGAATTTTTACGAAAACGACTCTAGCGGGTGAACGAAGCCTCGGACGGGAAAACAGAGACCAGATTTGGAATCAGCGTGACATTCTGAATCTAGAGGGTGAGTTTCAAGTGAATCGGAGAGAGTTGAAAATTTTCTTCACACTGGGTCTCCACACGGGATTTTTTCGTGAAAATGTTAAATTGTGGCCACCTTTGGTGATGAATAGTGGATGATTGGAAGTGAATGAAGAGCTCGGGTTTCTTTTGGGGGCAAGACTGCACTTTGTTCTCTAGGATCCTATATTTTCAGATATGTGGAAGGTTTCGTTTCTAAATGAGAGCATGTTTAAAATCGAATGTTTGAGCATTTTCTAAGATTTTGGAACTTTTAAAAAAAAGGGCTTCTGGTCATCGTTGAGAGTCGAGGGATGGCTTAAATGAAAGGTGAGAGCGAGAAAACATAATTGTCAAAATTTGAAGTCAATCAGAGCACTAGAACCGGAGATAGACGTGTTTAAAGTTTTTGGATGGTGGATATTACGTCATCAGCTGATCGCCACAAACTACAGATTGTTTCATAAAAAATGGATCACCCTTAAACATCGCCTTAACTTCAACTTTGTCTAACTCCGCCAAACTTGAACGAATTTCTCTGAAATTTGGAAGATATGTCAGTTGTACTTACTAATATCATTGTTGGAAATTTCAAGCATGAATATTGAGTTGTTTTCCTGTTATATATAAAAAAGTAGTAGATAATTTGATCTTCATTTAGCAATGTTACACAAAATCATACCTCACTCTTATAAAATTACATTTGTTTCCTTTGTTATGTAATATACTGTTCCACAAGCCAAAAGCTATCAAGCAAAACAAAAATAAAGAAAACCGGTCAATCAGAGCCAGTATAGCACCATTATTCATCAACAAAAATGTAACTGCTACATGTGAGTAACTGGACTTCATGTTCCATAGCTTTCTGACTTCGTTGCGGTGGTGTTGGCAGCACTCCTGACTGCTTTCAGCTAGAAATCTATCTCTTTCCGGTTGAAAACAATGCAAAGCACAAATGAACAATAACGAGATCGCATTCACAAAAGGCAACGTGTCAGCCTTGCTAGAACTAGGGTTTTCTTTGCGAGCTACAAGCAAGCGACTAAATGTCCGATACACAAATGTGCATCGATGGCACAATGATGATTTTCGACTCTGTCGTAAAGAGGGCTCTGGCCGTCCACGCAAAACATCCAAACGTAGAGACCGCCTAATTTTGAGATTTGTTAAAGTTGATCCAAGTCTCTGGTTAACTGAGATGGCTGCACTAGACTCGTCTATTTCTAAGTCCACTATTCGTAGAAGACTTATTGAGTCGAACTTCAAGAGCTGTAAGAGGCCCTCTCAGATCGAATTATCAGATCAGCATACAAAAAGACGTCTCAGATGGGCAATGAGTCATTGTCACTGGCGAAATCAATGGGATCGGGTTGTCTTGTCTGGTCTGATGAGGCATCAATCCGTCTGAAGGATAGTGATGGTCGATTGAGATTATGGATAAAATCTGATCAGGAAATTCCGAGACATTTACATCGTCCCCGGGTACAAGGTGGTGTGACTCCACTGATTTGGGCTGGCATTTGGACCAATGGCTGCTCTGAACTTCACATACAGCAAGGAACCATGAATTCTGAACGCTATGTGAATGTTTTACGAATGAACATTGGCCAAATTATTGTGTTTATTTATGGATGATAATGCTACGTGTCACAGGAGTAGTAGAGTCAACTTATGCAAGTCTCAATTAGGGCTTAGGACATTATCTTGGCCAGCTCGTTCTCCTGATCTGAATCCCATAGAAAATGTATGGAGTATTATAAAACGTATCGCTCGTCGTTCACTGCTACCTACAGATGGCGTATCACAACTTACGTCACTGTTAAAAAGAGAGTGGAGAAAGTTAGATCAGTCAAAAATCAACGATATCATCGAATCAATGCCTAGACGAATTGGTAATGTCATTGACAATAAGGGTAGGGCCACAAAATATTAGCTTCTAAAGAGCCGTTACTGTATCATAGCTTATCAGATTATATAAGGACATTTAAATATATTAAGGACGTCAAATAACATGAAAAATGCTTTCTGTATGATACTTATGTTTTATTTAGTCAAATTTTAGGATGATCCACTTTTTATGAAACGGACTGTATATAAGTGGAGTCCAGAGTTGGAAAAGCCAAAATTGGAATTAATTCCGATCTGGAATTAATTCCATTTTTCATCGGAATTGGAATTGGAATTGACGATATTTAAATCTACTGGAATTGGAATTGACGTTGATAAACCTCAATTCATTTTTTTCGATATACCTGTGGTGAATCTATTTGTACAAAAATTGAAATCACAGTACTCGGTCGTTGTGTTGACTACACGCAGAGATAAGAGGGAGATAGATCGACAGAGGTAGCTTTATTCTATAGGTGAATATAGTTGGTGTTTTCTGTGACTTCTATGGGCCTACAGCCCCGGACAATGCTATTTTAGCGATTAAGCAGACAATGAAAAGACAATCATTGTTGTTCAATCTGTTATTTAGTTATTTATGAAGTAAGATAATTAATCAAAATATAGCAATTGCTGAATTTAGCTCTTGATAGGATAAGCACAAAAATTGGAGATTAACTTAATTGTTGTACACGCGAAAAACAATTGGTTTGGAAAGAGATTGGTTTATATTAACGGTGCATTAAAGAGCAGCAATACTGTCAGTTCAAATCATAATATAGACAGTGTCAACAAATTATTCTAATAATTAATTATTCAATTTCACGAAGTATTATTCAACTTCGAATCACAACAATTAACAATACTAATTTTTACGACTATAGTTATATAGATACGATGCGCAACGATAAAAGAAAAACTTTACACTTGCAGTTCACTTTCTTAATGTTAAATTAATATCTATTCGATGGGACTCACTTATACCAAAATAATATCACAAACGTCAGTGTCACTTTACCGTCAATCTTCAATCGCACTCACTGATGTGTTGCCGTATACGCTGCTGTGTTGTTGTTCGCTGGCTGGCTGTTGTTGTTGTTACTTCTGTAGTTACGTTACACCGCGAGACCCGGGAGTTTTTCTAACTGCTACTGAAGATGTCGTATGTGTTGTTGTTGTGTCAATTTCTCATCGTTTCTAATTTATACAAATTCTTGAGACTTCACGACAAAACCACGTTCTTTTGAAAATTGAAAAGAGTTTCCTTTAATCCCTGCTAGTTAGCTTTCGACCCAACCACATTTCGTTCTTATCACGGAATTTTTGATCTCCTTTTTTAACATGGACGATTAATCAGACTTCACGATATCATTTTTATCGTCGTTTTTTCTTTCATCAACAGTCGCGTTATTCGCACACTGAATTTCTTTCTTCTGTCAGTTTATTAATAGATTTATTCGCATCTCATCTCTCTCTCTCAGCGTTTGATTCTTTGCTGACCGTTGACTTTCTTTTCTTTTTTCACGAGATAATCTCGTGAATATCTCGTTTACGAAACGAAAATGTCGTAGGCTGACCGGTTACAAATATACATGCACACAAGAAATATGAACTATGAACACGAAAACGCACATACGAACGACTCAGGCAACGGCACACAGGAACAACGAGGATAGGATAAGGGCACATGGGATAGATTGAAACGAACAAACGTTAGATACATTAACCAAAGACACTATACACGACATGCAATTATCGGAATTGAATCCTATTATGGAATTGGAATTGAATTGAACTGTTTCGACTGGAATTGGAATTGGATTTGGAATTGAAGTTTCTGCTCCGGAATTGGAATTGGAATTTAAAAAAATGCAGTGGAATTTTTCCAGCTCTGGTGGAGTCTATACTTGTGGAAATCAGTTCTCCTCCCGACTGGGTAGGGGTAGGTGAACTCCGGAGCTGCGATCGGAACTCCGGAATGCATCGGACATTCCAAATTTCGGGTTTCCCTTGGAAACCGACT
>CAJQUW010010672.1:0-108526 GCA_907163375.1 Prostheceraeus crozeri
AGAAAGAGATGGACTCAAGTTAAGAATGTAACACAAGGAATTGGCATATTCTTAACAATAAGTCTAGGTGCTTTAACAATTGTTATATCTTCAGGTGTTTTAGTAATTCCAGTAGTTGCTACTGCTTTAACAGGTACGGGTGTTTTTGCAACTTCACTTGTTACAATGTTAGATAAATCTTTAATAACTAAGAAACGAAAATCATTAAAAACTAAGCATTTACATATTAAAGAAGTCTATGACAAACTACATTACTACTTTCAAAGAGTATGTGATGATAATGTTATTACGTTAGATGAGATTGAAAAATTTGATCAAATAGCTAATGAAGTAAATCAAACCTTTCAATTACAGTCCGAAAAAGTTGATGATAAGAATAGACAGGATGGCAAAATTTCTAGTGATGGTAAAATTTCTAATGAAGAAAATGACAAAATTTTTTTAGAAGAGCTAAAAACTTTAAGCGAAAATTTAAGCAAAACTTTATTAAACAAAACTTTATTAAAAAAAACTTAAAACGAGAAAACTTTAAACGAAAAGATGTCAAACAACAAAGCAATAAAAAAATAATTTGTTCAGTAAAATGTTTTTGTTGTATTCCAATGTTACCACAAAATTCAAATATTATATTTTAAAAATGGATAAAATTAGAGCTGATAATTTTAAATGAATAAAACAATTAGAAGAGTTAATAAAACAAAGCAATATTATGAAAGAAAATCATCTTCAACATAGAATGATAAAAGCTGGTATTCAATCTGATATGTTTGAAAAAATGCAGCAAACCGAGCAAGTAAAAACTGATTTTGAAAAAACTATGAAACCATTTAAAACTCTTGAAAAAGAAAGTACAAATAATGATAAACAAATTGATATAACAGATCCAGAGCACAAAACTATATTAGATGACTATGGATTACTAGAATCAAACATTAATAAGAAATTACCAAAATCTATGCAATTTGAACATTCTATTTCATTTATAGATGGAAAAATAATACCTAGATTTTATCTCGGACAAAAAGAAATATTTCCACAACCTTTTCGAGGTTTAATTTTTTCACCAGATAAATCTCCTTTTAATTTAGATAGAAATTTTGTTAATCTTTTAAGAGGAGCAGCTTTAAATAATTATGCTGTAGAAGATCTTATAAAATATAAAGCTATGTTAGATAGAGTTGGTGCAGTAAAATCTCTAAAACGTTATAAACAATTAGAAAATTTATTATCAACGGGGGTTAAAGTAGGAAAAGGTTTATCTGAAAAACAGAAAACTGAAATAACTGTATTTTTACCAGATGATCCACAAGAATTACTAAATAGATTAAATATTTTAATATCTGCAATAAAAGAAGGACATAATTCTAGTTTCAATGAAATTCATGCTATATTGAAAAGACTGTTAGAAAAGAAGATTCTAAATGAAGAGGATTATAAAAGTGTAGCTGAAATATGTTGTTGTTTTTAATTTTTTATAAAAAAATATTTCATAAAAAAATATTTATTTAAAATTTTAACTAAAAAATGTGTTCAGCAGATTTAGACAAAATTAATAATCATTTAGAAAATTTGACAGAGATTTTGGGTTCATCAAAATTTAGTACGACGTTAAAAATTATAACAACTACTTCATCACACACTTGTAATTTAGAACCCATTCTACATTTGGAACAAAATAAAAATTATCAAATTGCATTGACTAGTTTCTCTACATTTAACACTATTCAAAACGTTATCAAAGATGTGAATGATCAATTTAGATATTCTACTGATAAAGGCAAAACATGGAAAATACTAACTTTTCTTCCTGGTTCTTACGAAGTTGAATCAATATCAAATGAAATTAAGAGACATTTAGGTATACCATTTAAAGATAAGAAACAATTACATTTTGCAGTTGAACCGGCAGTTAATAAATTTTCTCTTACTTTAGACGAAAATCATCAAGTTGATTTTAATCATGATAGATCATTGTCAAAGCTATTAGGATTTAATAAACAAACCTATAGTCAAGGTTATCATTTAGGTGAGAAGATTCCAAAAATAACTGAAATAAATTCAATTGTTGTACATTGTGACATTATTGAAGGAGGATATATAAATGGTAAATTGTCAAATTTAACATTCAGTTTTCCAGCTTTTACTGTACCCATTGGTTATAGATTAAATGTATTTCCCCAAACATTAATATATTTCCCTATTACAAGAAAAACTATTAACAACATTAACATTAGAATCACTGATGAGAAAGGAAAGGCAACAAATTTTGGAGGTGAAGAGATTATGATAGATCTTTTGGTTCGGGAGGTATAAACTCCCACGCGAAGCTAGAGAAGTTTAATTTTCTTCTTCTTCTTTAGAAACAAAAAATAAAAAAATAAAAATAATTTTTTTTATTAAAAATGAGTGAAGTACCCCCATTAAACAAAAAAAAACTTAAATTTAATCATCATCCAAATTTATCTAATAAAGTTTTGTCAGTTATTTGTGGAAGATCAGGATGTGGTAAAACGTATCTATTATTTAAAATTTTAACGACTCCAAATTTTTTGGATTATAACAATCTTATAATTTATACAACAACAGCAGAACAACCCGTCTATCAATTTTTAAAATATGGATTTGAAAATAATCTTAAAAAAACAGCAATTGCTTCATTATTCAAAGAATATGAAAAATCTGAAGATGAAGAAGAAATAAGTTCGTGGTGTGAAGAAGCAGCAAAAAATAATCAGTTAGTAGAATCTAATAAAAATAAGCATATAAAGATACAATTAATAGATGATAGTGGTAATATGCAAGATCCTAGTAAACTAGATAAAACAATGAAACATTGTGTAATTTTTGATGATTGTGTTAATGATAGAAATCAGTCAGTTCAGAGAAATTATTTCACAAGAGGTAGACATAATAACTGTAGTGTTTTTTATTTAACACAAAGTATGTATTCATTAGACGGAAGTGTTATTAGAAAGAATGCAAATATATTTATACTATTTGAAATAAATGCAAGAAACTTAAGTGATTTGTTAAGAGATTTATGCGTAAGAAATAAAGATGAATTTAAACAATCGTGTAACAATGCTTGGTCAAAAGATTATGGATTCATTACAATTAATATTGATAAAAAAAATCATGATAGAGTTATAGAAAATATTTTCGCGGAGTGTACGAATAATTTTTTCTTATAAATTTTTTGTTAATAAAAATTAAAAAAAATATGTTGAATGATTATAAGATAGAGCATGTACCAGTTTTAAAAGATTATCGTCATCCTACAAATCCTGTAAATTCGAAGAAAGAAGTCAGATTTTATTATTATCATAAATACGTAGCGCTCGTTACAGATTATAAAACAAAACATGGTATTAAACCGTGTGTTAAAACAAAAGACTTTCCACTTTGTTTAAGAAGTTTCCGAGTATTTTTGGCGTATAATAATTTATGGTGGTTGGTTAAGAAAGAACATTTAACAACACATGAATTAGAAACATTACATCAATTACATATTCCTGTGTATATGCAAAAACGGAACCGAGGTTCTATGTAAAAATTAATTTTTTCTTTTAAAAAATATGAATCGTGAAATGTCTCTCGGACAAACGTCTAGGATTGATGAATTAATCAAGAAACAAACTGCTGAGTTTGATGCGCAAATTAAACATAGTAAACGTAGTAAACGTATTAAAAAACAGAAACGTACTAGGCGTAGTATTAGACGTAATACTAAAAAACAGAAAAGTGGAACAAAAGAAATATTAGAAACTCCTATTACTGATATCTTTTTTGATGATAGAATTAAGGATGAACTTGGTGATGATTTATGTAATTTATTTAATCCAAATGAAATTAAATATGAAAATGTATCTTTTATTAATGTAGTAAATGATATGCGGAAACTTTTAGCAAATGGTAAAATTATTAATTTACTTGGAAAAGTTATTAAAGATCAGGAAAATATAATTCAAAATTTTTACGTAACCTTCTATAATAAAAAATCATTTGAAACATGGTTTTCGAATCTGGATGAGAAATCCGATGCTAACGAATGGATTTTTACAGGTAATATTAAATATGAAGATTTTGGAATGAAGTTAGTACAAAGATCGCATAGAGGGGCAGGGATTAATATGAAATATAGAATCAAAGAATATTTCGGTGAATATTGTTATATTCCTTCTGAAGATTTTTGTTTTATTAAATGTTATAATGTTTTACGAGGTTTTAATGAAGAACAAGGAGAAATGATGAAAGAAATGTTTAATAATTTTTTATATAAAGAGAAAGCCACATCTAGAACAGGAGTAATGTCAAACTGCAAATTTTCTCAATTCAATAAATATTTTGGAGAATGTGTTCAATATTATAGTCCTGCCAATCGTCATTTAAATCCTAGAGGAATTGAAACGCTTCATAATTATGTTTATTACAATTATTTTCACGCAGGTTCAACAATTGGTCACTATTGTTTAATTCATAAATCTCATAAATTAAAAGCTATTAGAGAAATTGAAAATAATTTCAAACCCATATATAAAACAGTTACTGATGAAAATCTAACAACGCGTCCATATAAAATCATAACAAAGAAAAAAATTGACTATAGTTCAACATATATTTGGGATCTCGAAACTTTTCCCGATCCTAACTGTTCAACAGCTCATCCTATTCCTTATGCTGTAGGAGCTATTAATTTTAATAAATTTATATGTTGTTTACCGAAACAAAGATTGAAAGAATTAGAAACACATTTGTTAAGTGATATGATTAAAATTAAACGATCAAAAGATGAAGATGAAATTAAAAAACTTAAAAAACAGATTAATGAGTATAATAATTTAACTGAATTAGAATTTAATAAACTTCAAAATTGTGTGAAAATATTTACGAGAACTGAGGATGATGAATGTCCAATCAGGGGAAACCCAGAGGACGTATGTCCGATCCATCAATTTTTTAAAACTCTTGGAAAATTTAATTATTCGAGAGTAACTTTAATAGCTCACAATTCATCAGGTTTTGATTCCTATTTTCGGATAAAAGCTAATTTTAAATTATCTAAACCGCCTCTTAAAACTTCAAGAGGAATATTGACTGCTTCATTACAAAATCCTTATACGACTGAATGTGTTAGTAGATACATTCAAAAATCTTTTAGCTTTAAAAACAATATGAAAAAAGATTCACCTTCAGGTAAATTAGCACTTCAAACTATTATAATGAAATGTAGTTATCAACATGTAAAAACAAGTCTTTCTAAATGGTGTGAGAATTTTAAAATTCCTACGAATGTGTGCAAATTAAATTATGAAATTGGAGACATAACACATGAAAATTATAAAGAAAAAGAAAATGAATGGAGACCATATTTAGTTAACGATATTCTTTCCTTAGCTTTTTGTATCTACAAATATAATAATGTTATGCGAGATTTAGTTGGTGAAGATATAACTACTAATTTAACATCCTCTGCTTTAACATTTAACGGTTGGATGAAAAGCGTACAAAATGACAATATAAATATTCATTCTCATATAGATTTATGGGCTAGAAATTATATTAGAAAATCTGTTAAAGGTGGAAGAGTTTCAGCAAATATAAGAAAATACATATCGCCATTTTGTAGCATCTTGTTACCAATATTAAAACAGTATTTACCTGGTCGCTGCGCTGGGGGGACTTTGTCCCTTGGTCGCTACGCTGGTGGGGCTTTGTCCCCTGGAAGTAATTTAATAGATTTAATGAAACAGTATCGAGATTTAGGAGATAAAACTGAAATTTGTAATAAAATTTCAAATCAACTACTTGAACAAAAAAATGAATTTCTAATGGCTTTTGATGCAACATCTTTATATCCATCAGCTATGTATGATGAAAATTCAGAATACCCTAAAGCTGAATCAGCTAGAAAATTTCGTCAAGAAGAAGAGCGGGAAATAGTATATAAATTTAATACTCAAACATTTAGACCTAAAACTGGAATATTCTCTGTTGTGTTTCAATATCCGAATGATATGTTTTTCCAACCAGTTCCTATAAAAGATAAAGTTAAAAATCAAAATAATAATTCTCATGTAAAAGTAATCAGGTTTAGAAATGGTATATGTTATGATGTATTAACTTCTATAGACATACAAGAAATTGTTAGATGTGGGGGAAAAATCTTACATATTACTGATGGTATAATTTATGAAAAAAATTATCAAGTTTCACCATTTCGAAATTATATTGAAAAACTTTTTAATTTGAGAAAAAGATATAAAACAGAAGGAAATACTGTAGGTGATGAGTTAATTAAATTATTGATGAATTCGCTATATGGCAAAACTGTGCAAAAAGATATAACCACTAAATATCATTTATGGAATGAGAATACATTGAGAAAAAATTTCACTCAAGAAGTAAAAGATTATGAAAAATTAAATGATGAACAATATTTAGCGAAAGTAGAAATGGAAGATGATGAATTTCTCAAAACTAATATTGTAAAAGATGGGAAGACGTCATTCATGCCATCACACTTAGGTTCTTTCATTCTTTCTCACTCTAGAAGAATCATGAATAACTTTATTTTAGAAATTAATGGTTTCAAAGAAAAATACATTCATTATACAGATACTGATTCAATATATATTTCCAATGAGCTCTTTAATAAATTAGACGCTGCTGGATATGTTGGAGGAGAATTGTGTCAAGGGAAAAATGATTATGGAAATGGTGGAATTATTTTTGCAATGTTTATTGCACCTAAAGTAAAATACTGTATTACTGTGGATGAGCAAGGGAGACTTAGTGAAAAGAAAACATTCAAAGGTTATTCACAAAACAAAGTAAAAGTAGAAGATTTTCTAAAATTATATTCGGGGAAAACATTATCGACTACAGTTAATAAACCGTGGAAAAGATCTTTAGAAACTGGAATTAGTATTCCTGATAAAAATAATAATACTGAAGAAAAAAAATTTTCTGGTCAAATAAATATTCTTAAACGTCAAGCACTTGATGAAAATGAAATTATGTTACCTTATAACGGAGAAGATATTCAAGCTGAAATATTTCAAACAATCATCTGTGAGAGTAATTTAAGCGATGATGATGACACGTGGGAATAATAATTTTTTTATTACATCTAAAAATTTTATTACATCTAAAAATTTTATAACATCCAAAAATTTATTACATCCAAAAAATTTATTACATCTAAAAACTTATCACATCTAAAAACTTATTACATCTAAAAACTTATTACATCTAAAAACTTATTACATCTAAAAATTTTATTACATATGAAAATATATTTATCGAATATTTTGGTATTTTCTATTAAGTTTTATCATATTAAGTTTCATCATATAATGTTTTATCAAAAGATAATTTAAATTTTTTTCACTAACTATTGATTCTTCATCATCATCATCAATTGATTCTTCATCATCATCATAAATTGTTTCTTCATCATCATAAATTACACTTTTTGGTATAGGATGCCCTTCCATGATAGGATACCATTCTCTTATTGGAATATCTAATTCTAAATTACATCTTTTATCTGATAATAATATAATAGAGAAAAATATTGGTCTTTGATCTCTTTTGGAAAATTTAATAACACCACCATAATCTGAATCACTTTTAGTTTTTATTAAAGATGATAAAATTTTAAATTGATTAGATGTAAATCCTAATTTAAATTTTGTAGACCCGACACATAGTTGTCTAACAGTATCTTCAACTATTCCATCATTATTGTTTTCAATTGTAAGAAAATGAAATTTAGATAAATTTTTATAATTACTAATATTTTTATAGTCTTTTTTACCATTTACACCATTTTCAGATGTTTCAGAATCATCATTTATATTATCATCATCTATATTATCATCATTATTATCATAAGATTCTTTAAGATCGGGCAAAGCCCTAGAACCTTCAGTTCGTTTATTATGATTATGATTATGGACATTGTTAATAGTATAAGGTGTTGACCACATATAAATTTTCTCTTGTTGAGCTAAACCATTTATATAAGATTTTAATAAATTAATATTTAAGTTGGAATATAATCCTATATACGTATCATCATCATATCTTTGGGGCATTTCTAATGTTTCTTGTTTATAAATTGTGTCTCTATAATAAACTTGACATAATAATTCTTCATTATGTTTTTTACTCTCTATGTGAATGTTATATTGATTTTGTTCATCAACAAATAATCTAATTTTTTCTTTGGAAAAAGATTTTAATTTTTTAACTAATTCTTTAACATTAATATAATTAATAATTTTAGTTTCTATCCAATCAGTATTACTAATTGGTAACACTGCTCTAATAAATCCATAAACATTATTATGACCTATTATAACCATATTTTCTTTATTTAATTCTACATATGCAACATCATTATATTTACTAACAATATCCATAAATTTAATAAATGGATCACCTGGAAATAAACAATAATTAGTTTCTATAGAAGGTAAACCTTTAGTCTGTTCTCTAAATATTTCGGCTTGTGATTGAAATAAAATATTAACATCTATACATGGATTATTATTATCAAAACATCTATTTTCAAATCCCGTTGATCTCGTCGAATAAGAAGAACAGGATGATGCGGGCGAATATAATTTTTTGAAATTTGCTTTATCCATTTTTTTATTTTTATTAGAAAAAATTTTATTTCTTTTTCTCATTATATTAAAAAAATTACTTTTTTATTGTTTTAAAAATGATGTTACCAAATGTTGGTGGAGGTGCATATATCCCGAATAATCGTGAATTAGAAATAGAGATAGAAAATTATATTATGAAAACTGGAGACGTTTTATCTGGTCCATTGCATCTTTCTATTCTTCCGCAACAAAATACAGAGTTAACAAATAAACAATATGTTGATACACAAGTCAATGACTTAAAAGAAAAATATATAAACGATGTTTTGGTTCCACTGATGAATGAATTAAAGTTGCTTAAACTTAATGACAAATCATTAAACGAAAAATTATTAAAACTTGATAAAAAGGATAGAGAGCTAAAAGCAGATATGGCAACACTTTTTAAAAAGAGTTCAGAACAATCAAAAATTTTAATATTACTTTCTTTAAATTTAAAATCTGCTGTAATTAAAAATAAACATCAGATAAAATTATTGAAAGAACAATTAGAAGATGAAATAGAAAAACTACCTGAAAGAATTAAAAAAAATTTAAAACAGTTACAAGCTACATTCCAAAAAAGTGTTGATGAATTAAGTTCTAAAATTACTCAACAAATGAAAAAGATGAATAGAATAATAAATGAAGTAAACTCACTTAATGAAAAAGTTGATAAAATGAAAACTCTTAAAATCAATTTAGAAAATGAATTAAAGAAAAATTTACAAAACTCTAAAGAAAATAAAGAACAGTTAGATGCTGTTAAAAGACAATTAGATGTTCTTAAAATTAAGTTAAATGCTCTTAAAACGGCATTGAAGATTAATCAGCAGAAAATGCAAGTTAATAGAAAAGAAATTAAAGTACATCACACGCTACTTGACGCAATAGATAAAGTGCAACAGTCAATTAATAAAGTTATCTCGAAGTTGTTGTCCATTCACAAAAGTAAATCTTGATAGACGAAGTCTTGGGTTTCTAACCTATCGGAGCGAAGCTCCTCGAGGCTTTAGCCGAACGTAGATATTTTTCCCAAAAGTCAAAATTAATCATAAAAAATGCCTATAATTTATAAACACAATCTTAAACATTTTGCTTCAAATCAAAAAATTGCTCATGAACCATCTATGAAATCTGTTTACCATTATGACAGTGTAGAAACAGACGGAACACAAAAGTTCCTAGGCACCGCAGGTGCCGTCCAAAAAGAAGGGGCTGGCATCTTTTCTGGTATTGGTAGTATCGTTAACTTAATTAAAAATAATAAAGATTTGATTTCATCTGCTGCAAAAGGAGCAGCAGCTATAGGTAGTACAGCTAGTGCAATATCAAATGCTGTCAAGTCTCAAAACGAATTAAAACAACTAGAAGCTATTCGTAAACTTAGGAATGATTCTGAAGAACTAAAAAATTTAAAAAAACTTTCAGAGGAAACAAAAAATAAAATTGCTAACATAGCTGTAGGGGGTGAAACCTTGAGGAGCGGAGCTCCGTCTGATAGTAAACATAAGAAGACATCAGGCGTAGCCATAAAACGTTCAATTGAAGAAATAAGAGGTAATGGTGTTAACAGCAACCATCGGTCTAACCAGCAAAGCTGTAGCGGAGCTGGTCTAGCAAAATTCTAAAATATATTTTTAGTAAAATTATTTTAGTAAAATTTTTTAGTAAAATTATGTTTTGGCAAAATGATTTTAGTAAAATTTTTTAGCAAAATTATTTTAGTAAAATTATTTTAGCAGAATTTTTTCTGTGTGTGAGAAAAAACAAAAAGTCAAATTATTTTTTATAAAAATGTCTTCGCTTATCGAAAATAAATTTAGATTAGACGATCCTCCGTTCGTCAGTTATAATCAAAAAAAGAATGACTATATAAGAATTGCTATGAATCCCGGATCTTCCAGTAGAGTAAATACTGGAGGAGATTTAATTTTTGAAGTTGATAATCAGCAGAGTTATTTATATCTACCTGATTCATTTTTACACTGTGAATATTCTTTATATAGTGATGCCAATTTTACAACACCATTACCAGATACCGATAATATTGCACTAGAGAATAATTTCTTTCCAAAATCATTTACACAAATGCGTTTAGATGTTGCGACTCAAAATATAGAAACAATAAGTGATTCTCCAGGTGTAATTGATACAATGCTTAGATTTGTAACAATTGGTGAAAATAATAAAAAGTATGAAATCGAAGGTTGGTTTCCTGATACTAATGATGGTATAATTGTTGATGATTTAACTTACGCTGGAACAGATTCAGCAGGAATTGCGAAAGATGTAGAAAATATTGCAAAACATTTAAATAAAACAAATAATGATGCATATAAAGAAAGACGTGAATTTAACAAGAAAAGTAAGCAAACAGTAAATTGGTCATTGTCTCCATTATTCGGATATTTAGATTATGATAAAATATCATATCAATTAAAATTTAAATTAATAATTCATCGTACAGCAAATAATGAATTAATCTTTTTTGGTAAGACTGGAAAAAAAGCATATTTAAAAATTGATAGACTTGAATGGTGGATTAAGCATATTACTCCTAGTTTAGAGATTGAAACAGCTATTGCAAAAAGATTAAATACTAACAAACCAATTCCAGTAAATTTTCTAAAGCGTACTGCTAGTTCAGTAACTTTTTCCGAACAAAGATTTAACTGGCATTTTACTAGAACTGCGAATACTCCAAGATATTTATTGCTAACTTTTCAAAGAAATAATTCTCCAAGTTTTGATAAGAACAACAATCTCTTCCATATTAATACAATTCGAAGTTTACAAGTTTCATTAAATCAAACCCGATATCCAATTGATCCATTAAGATTCGATGATACCAATAATCAATTTATGGAAGGATATGATTCTTATCGAAATCTTTGTATAGAATTTGGAGTTGAACCACAATTAACTCCTGGAGATTGGAGACATTTATATCCTGTTTTCTGTTTCGATTTAAGTGCACAATCTGAAGATATTATCAAGACTGGTTGTGATATAACAATTAATATTGAAAAGAAAGATTCCACAACTTCATTGATGGCTTATGGTTTATTGCTAGAAGATGTAAAATATTCTATTGAAGTTCTTAAGGGGAAGATGGCTAGAATAAATTAATTTAATTTTTTTTCATAACTAGAATAGATTAAAAAATTCTTAACTAAAAATTTTTCATAACTAGAATAGATTAAAAATTTTCGTAACTTAAAATTTTTTTATTAAAAATGTCGCAAGCGAAAAGTAATATTAATAATAAAACTGTTGAATTAAAATTACGAAATATTGTTGACAAAAATACCCCTAAAACTATTGCGATTAACAAAAAAAAGTATTACATAAGTAAACCAATGATAGAGAATATTCAATTACAAGAAAAAAAGAATGGCGGGATTCTCCCATTAATTCCCCTAATAATAGGTGGCATAGCAGCTGCAGGAAGTGTTGCAGGTGGGACAGCTGGTATTGTCCAAGCAGTAAATAAAAATAAATCAGAGAAGGCAGCATTAGAAGAACAAAAACGACATAATAGAGAGTTAGAGAAAGTTGCTAGGGGTGAAGGAATAGTAGATAATTTTATTAGTAAATTAAATTTAGTTGATGAAGGAAAACGAGTTCTTAATAATATTCTCCAAAATGTTGATGATTTAATTGAAATTAAAGAAACTAAAGATGGTTCTGGAATATATCTAAGTCCTAGTATGATTCGGTAATAACCTCAGGACCTTTGGTCCAATCGGCTAAAGCCTCAGGACCTTTGGTCCGATTAGGTAAAACATTTATTTTATCTTTTAAATTTTTTTTATCTTTTAAAATGAATTCTACAAATTCCGAAAATTTAATTAAATTAAAAATTTCTAATTTAGATTTATTGAATTATCTATTAAACAATAATAAAAACTCAAATTGTCAGCATATTGGTGGTGACATACAAAAAGCATTAGAAAACTTTCCTGGATTTATTTGGAGTAAATATTCGAAAGAAAAACATCTTCCTGGTCATTCATATACTGGTCCAGGAACTCGATTAGATATAAGACTAGATGAGAATAATAATCCGAAACCAGGTGAAGAACCAATAAATAGAGTAGATGCCGCCGCTTATAGACATGATTTAGCTTATCGAAATCATGATCTAAGTTCTCGACATGCAGCTGATAAGAAGATGATACAAGAATTAGATAATATTCAAAATCCTACATTTAGAGAAAAAATTGAAAGAATGTTTGTTAAGAAAGCTTTACAAGCTAAAATATTATTCGGTCAGGGTTTAAATGAAACGACAGCTAAGCTGTCTGAGAGCAACGCTCGAACCTACGCGTCTGAAATGTCGAATGACCTAGGACGCTATGCGTCTGAAATTCATAAAGAATACAGAAAGCCGAAATATCTATTGAAAGTAAAAGTAGTTAATAAAGATGATATTTGGTGTGCTGATCTTATTCATATGCCGAATGAAAAAGATTATAAATACGCATTGACCGTTATAGATTTATATACACGATACGCTTGGGTAAAGCCTTTAAAAAATAAAAGTGGTCTATCAGTTAAATATGCGTTTGAAGAAATCTTTAAAGAAAGTAAGAGAAAGCCAAAAAAATTGTTTGTGGATAAAGGGTCAGAATTTTATAACCGAAACGTTCAGCCACTATTTGAAACTGTTTATTCAACTGAAAATGCAGGGAAGGCCATAGTGATAGAAAGATTCAATCGGACGTTAAAAAATAAATTATTCAAGAAATTTACTGAGCAAAGAAATCAGAAATGGTTGAAGATATTACCAGGAATTGTAGAAGAGTACAATAGTAAAGTTCATTCAGGTATTGAAGAAACTCCAAAGAATGCGTCTGACGACCCTGATTTGATACGAAAGAAAATATTCGAGAATAATAATTTGAATGAGAGTAATCCGAATTTGCAGAAACTTAAGCCGAAATTTAAAATTGGAGATAGAGTTAGAATATTTAAATATAAGAATAAATTTGAAAAAGGCTTTGTTGGCTATTGGACTAAAGAAATATTTGAAGTTTGCAAAATAAATCAAACTTATCCGATTACTTACGAAATCAAAGATTTAGATGATGAAAATATCAGAGGCCGATTTTATCAAAATGAATTACAGAAAACAGAGCTTTAGCATCGCTTGAGTTATAGATTGTTTAACTCTAACATTATATCTAGAAATGGTACTCCTTTTTGTAATTTGTACAAAACGTATAAACATAATTGTCCACAATAGGTAGTGCCTGGTGTTTGAATTTGAAACGTATTATAAATTCCATTGCCAAGTATTTCTCTTACTTCATTCGTAGGTGGAAGTCCGTATGAGTCGAACCAATAGTTCTCAGCCTCCGGGCGGTCAAAATAATAATTAGAACAGTTTATATTTCTTTGTCCTGCTGACCAATGTACACCTTTTTCATCTGACGTATGAAGATTTGTTATGAAATTTATAGTTATTGATGGAACTTTGTTCCGGGAACTGAAGGTTCCTGTTGGCTTATTTTTTAGGAATTGTAATTCGTCTCTCATTAGAACATGAAAATTCTTTATTCCTAATCGATTAGCGATTTTCTTTAGGTCGAAATTCGTTGTCGTTTGCGTTCCATATAATTTAAAAAACTCCTTTATGTTGCTCATTTTATAATAAAAAAATTTCTTAAGGGACCCCTAGAAGTCAGAAGGGATTTAAAACTGTTCTCTAATGATGTCTTTCCTTACTACTTGGGGGGGTATTGATTTAAAACTGTTTCATAATGATGACTTTCCTTACTACTTGGGGGGGTATTAATTTAAAACTGTTCTCTAATGATGTCTTTCCTTACTACTTATTCGATTTTGAAATGATTTAATTTAGATTAAATGAAAACGTTACATTGTTGCATTGTATTAGTAGAGTTAGTGTTTCGCACATCTTTTATCAATAGTAATTCATTACTCATCAATATGTGAAAATTCTTTATTCCCAATTGCTTAGCAATCTCATTTAAATCGAAATTCGTCGTTTGTTTGCCGTATATTTTTTTGGAAGTCTCTAATGTTTCTCATTTTTATGGAAGATAAAATGTTTCTATTATATTCCCGTAAATGAGAAATTAAAAACAACACATGGATATTTCAATTTGGTTACATCCACTTTGCATACATTCAATTTGGATACATTGAAATACATGTAAATTTGTCCACGCTGTGGACGCGTTCTAATTGGTTGAAACACTCTATTGTATTTACATGTGCAAGAGGAAATAACATTGCATATAAAACAGGAAATAGTATTGCATATAAAACAGACAGATACAAGTTTTCTAAACAATGGGATTTCTGTCCACGGGTGGACAAGGTTTCATTGGTTGAAACACTCTATTGTATTTACATGTGCAAGAGGAAATAACATTGCATATAAAACAGAGGGGTTTCAAGAATGATAAATTTTCTTCACAGCGCGTCTAATGTTAACGCGTTGATTTGATTAGTTGAATGGCGCAGTATTTTAGCTGAATGGCGCACCATTATTCAAGAGAATATAATGAAATGGCATAGGTCTAACATTGAAAATAAAGTGTCTTGCGGCCGTATCGCAATAACAATAGCGGAGTTTAACATCCAAATTCCATTGAATATGTCAGCGCGGTATTATCGCTAAATGACGCACCATTGTTTGGGAGAAGAATGGAATCATTTGGAATGTCACATAATTGCTTTACACAATGAAGTCAATCTTCCGATAACGTTAGGTCGTGACTTTTAAAGTACAAGAGAAACAGACACCCTACAAAGCATAGGAAAATTGTCTGCTAATTTACCTAATCTCATTGCAAATGAAACTTCGGTGCGTGAATAATTGTAATTTGAGGCGGAATCCCAGTAAGGCTGATAGTAGCCAAGAAAACCAAAACGTCGTTTTTCTAATTAAAAGCGCTTAGATCTTTCGACCGGCACTGCCGGCCATCATCAGAGGAACTGACTGTAGAACCAGCCACAGAAGACAGTTCACATTACACAATTAGGTTCTATGACTCCGCTGCTGTGAAAAACACAAGACACAAAGATAAAAATGCCTAAGTAAGAACACTACTGATTACAAGTGAAAAGTAACACCATAAAATACGAAAATTAGGTGAAAGAAGAAAAGTCAAGTCACAAGTCAGCACAAGCACTGAGGGCATGCTTCACTTGTTCTGCGAATCCATCTTCTTGGTCCAGAACGCCTCCTTTACCACTCGCTTACTCCAAACACTCTCTCTGTCTAGCACTTCAGCTTTCTCCACGTTGATTCGATGACCAGTCAACGCCACATGCTTAGCCAGCTCGGACCGGTCCACGTCGAGTTCTCGTATCGCGCGAGCATGCTCCTTGCCTCTCACCTCCTTGGTTCTGGCTGTTTCACCCACATAACTACGAGCATCCGTCCTGGCATGTGATCCCCCCAACTGAGTAGCCGGGGCAGGTCTCTTCCTCACCAGCAGGGATCGAAGTGTTGTCCTAGGCTTCATCGACACCTCGACATTCACCTCTCGAAGGACAGAGTCCAACTAGCTTGAATCCTTTCCGACGTAAGGGATTGAGCATCGTATCTATCTCTTCCTCAGCATCATCTCTCTCCTCCTTCGTCCTCCACCAGCTCCGAACTTCTCCTTCATCATAGCCGTTCATAGTGCGGCTACCACGTGTTCTCTCTCAGCTGGGAGCTCACGTTGGAACAAACTGCATGTGCGCGCATTGATAACGAACGTACACACCCTTGAAAACATGAGGAGGATGAAACGAGCTTCGCTGCAGGTACCTGTCAGTATGAGTGGTCTTCCTGTACACTGAAAATGTCCATTCTTCTTCACTCCTTCTTACGGCCACATCTAAGAAAGCGAGAGAACCATTCTCCTCCTTCTCCACCTTGAAATTAATCGACGGGCGAAGAGAGTTCAACCAATCCACGAACAAGTTGAGCTGTTGATTATCTTTCTCCCACATCAGGAACACGTCGTCAACATAGCGTAGGAAAATGCCTCTCACTTGATATTGCTGCTCTTCTGGCCAAACTCTCAAAATGCACCATGCACCATGAATAGATGGGCAGCAACTGGACCCAAGCTGGTCCCCATGGCTACACCATCGGTTTGCACAAACAAACCGCTGTATGCCTAAAATAGCACGAAGTCAAAGCCAGGCACCATCAGTTCTGGCACAGACAACTTGGTTCTCTTGTGCAGTTCCACGTCTTCACTTAAAAGATTGCTGAAAACATCAAGCGTTTCGGCCACTGGAACATTGGTAAATAAAGAATCCACGTCCAAAGAAACCATTGAATCCGCGAAAACAGCTTCACCCTTGAATCTTCGGATAAAATCCGAGGATCTTAAATGAATTGCAGTCTGACATATACGGCCTGCAAAATCACTCAGCATCTTTGAAACTGGAGCGTAGAGACTGTCTTTCATGTTGACGATAGGCCTGAGTGGAATACCTTGTTTATGGACCTTGGGAAGGCCAAAGATGTACGGCGTCTGATAATGCGTGGGGCACCATTTTAGACACTTGTAACGACTAATGCGCCCATCTTTCACCACCGAAGTCAGCACTCGATGCAATTGACTCCTCATCTTTTTACTCGGATCAGTTGTGACAGACTCATAAGGGCCCGATGTAAGAAGCTCTTCCAGTTTGCTTTGGTAATCCGATTTGTTCATGATGCCCTTGTCTGCAGGCAAGATCACAATATCTTCATTGTTTTTGAGCCGCTTGATCGCTTCCCTTTCGCCCAGTGGAAGGTTGGGTCGAGCCGGTCTGTGTTTCTCCGCCGATTTCTTCGAACGTAAGCCTTCATCGGGATTGCAGGAGGAGATGGCTGACTCTATCGATGCGACCATGTCAGAAACGGGGATGGAGCTGCCAGTCACGGAAAAATTCAAGCCACGTTCAAGCACAGCGTGCTCATCTTCACTCAACACTATGGAACTCACATTGTGCACACTAACGCGATCCGATCGAACAGTAGTAATCGGTCCCGAGAAGCCATGCAAATCCAAGAGAATTGAATCTTGGCACTGCTTGTGCTGACTTGACTTTTCTTCTTTCACCTTTTTTTTCGTATTTTATGTGTAATCAGTAGTGTTCTTAATTTTTATCTTTGTGTCTGTGTTTTTCAGCAGCGGAGTCATAGAACCTAATTGTGTAATGTGAACTGTCTTCTGTGGCTGGTTCTACAGTCAGTTCCTCTGATGATGGCCGGCAGTGCCGTCGAAAAGATCTAGCGCTTTTTAATTAGAAAAAACGACGTTTTGGTTTTCTTGGCTACTATCAGCCTTACTGGGATTCCGCCTCAAATTATTCCGCCTCAAACTATGTGACTGAATAACCAGGCAATGCGTGAATAATTGATATGATTTTGCTTCAAGAGACTATAAAAATAAGACTTGTCATTATCACAAACAGAGAGCAGATAGTGCTTACCGATAAAAATTTTACACATAACACTGAGTGAATTGTTTCTTTTTTCATGCAACAAGAATTTGTGTAAGTTTACAATTGTATTATTCTCTCCACCATTTGGCTCTATGAAATCACTCAAAGTATCTGTAAATTCATGCCTCTCCAATTCCTCCCGTAATTTTTTCATCCTCCCTGGCAACGATTGTTTTCTTCTATCTTCAAATTGATCTTGTCTCATTTTGAGAAATATATGACGAGAGCGTTTTGACACAACCTTCACTGACAAGAAACACTGTTAAATTAAATAAGTCTTCAGCACAATTGTTTGAAATAGCCATATCGATTATTGTTGTTGTGTATTGTTTCACGGCATTGCAGCCGGAGTAGGATTTGCTGGTTATATATTCCACGTCTTACAAATGTCTAAGTGGGTGCAGCAGCTGTTTGTTCTTTCATACATTGTTTCCTTTCAAATGTTTGAGTGGGAAGTCACAGCTCTTTACACTGAAATGCCTTTTCTTCATAAATGCGAGAAGCAGATGTTCTCTACAATTGAGTGTTTATCTGAGTGCAAAGCAGTAGATAAATTGTAAGAACGCCAGGAACGGTCATGATTTAAGCGAGAAAATTGTAATTCTCAAATTTGAGATTCTCAACTTTTATGATTTTTTCGGTGTCCTGGAACGGTCATGATTTTAAGGGCGGGTGAAAATTGTAATTCACAAATTTTGAGATTTTGAAAAATTTGAAAATTGGGTATTTTTAAAAACGCTTAAATTTTCGCCCTTCGGCCTTCGGCCACGTGAAATTTGAAGTCTACCTAAATTTTTGAAATTTTTGAAATTTTGATTTTTTGAAAAAACCCGCAAAAGTGTGACATCCGGCGCAAGCGAAGCGAAGCGTCGCGCCGGATGTCACACTATATACTACTGTGAATACCTCAATTTTATCAGTAAGTGCAGGGAAAACTTGGTCAACAGCCTTTAACGTCCAGCTGTGAATATGATAACTTTCATGTCGAATTCTCCATGCAGACCAGTCATTAGCGCGCGATTACTCGCAGAAGCAACAGGTTCGTATTCGCGGTTTTCTTACACAACCCACATACACGATCATGATAATATTAACAGTAAATGAGTGTATTTCTCACTAAGATATTTCATGTGCGCAGGTATGCTTAAAATCAGTCTGCATGTAGCTGCAGATAACTTATGGAAAAGAAATTCCACATCTGAGACCTGATCGGGGATACAATTGACCCCTTTGACTATCTATCTTGCTTCTAGTAATTCAACTGACATGAAGTATTGCATGAAGAACCATTGTCAAAAATGATTGTTTTACATTAGTATGAACCATTGATATATCATAAATGAAAAATGCAAAATAGAAAAATATGCCTCTGGGGTTCTCTCAGCCCCATCAAAACTCCGATGGTTAATATGTTTATGATCTAATTTGTTCCCTTGAACTAACTTTGAAATAGTGCTTATACATATGCAATGCATTGCTAATCAAGTCTCGTCGTGGAGTTGTCGGGGATAGTTTCATATTTCTTGCATAGTGATTTGTAGCAGTGTGAAATTATATGATCATGAAGGAATTTGCAATTTTTTAGGCGTCTTGTAATTTTGTTTTTTGAATTCGATATACCCGTATAAATGTTGCAGTTAAGTTTCCTATTATCATCGTGCGACATGCATAAGTTGTGAAACATTATTTATAATATATAATTTAGTGGTTTTGCTGTCAATTTGCTGTACTACTACCCACAGTGGGTGTAAATTCTGGGATGGTGCGTAAATTTGATGAAAATCCCTGGCCGGGACACTGGATTAGAGCCACTTCTAAGTGTTGGCAAAATAAAATTTAAGGCGGCCTATGTCAATCTATTTTAAATTCTTTAGCACTTTTAAAATTCTACTAGCACATTATAGCATTGAATTCTAGAAGCCATAAACAGTCACACGACATTCTAGAACGCGAAGCGAATTATATTTTGCCTATACTTAAATAATCGCTTCAGTGAAAGTTTACAAAAAGTTTCAGTGCACCTGTTTGAGCAGGTGCGACTCGCGCACAGTCCTAATTATTGTCTTTTATATCCATGACTATGACTAATTGAGTGTTGTCAATTTTTAGACATTGTTGAAAGAGGGAAAGGCAATGCGTTGTCCGGATTGTTCCACAATCGTTGAAAGAGATGGTGGCTGTGGATATCTGGTATGCCCAGCTCCTTCATGTAAACTTCCTCTATGCTGGTGGACTAAAGGGCGGCGTTGGGGACCAAAGGTTAGTTATTATTTATAGAACAGAGTGTCCCGAGAAGTACATTTGGCATTCCGACTTGACTCTATTTGGAGGGAGGGGATTCTGTCCCCTACCGCATTTCTGTTGTGGTAATTATAAAACTCATCAACTGCGGCCTCGTGACTTTGAATGCTATGTTAATTACTTATAGAATATTATATTTAAATAATGGTCCATTTAAGAGCATTATTTTTTCTAACTTTTCCGAATCACGTGAAAACTGGGCATCTTCAAATCGTCTTCAGTCCTTATCATCTTATTTGAAGAAACTCAAGCTTGCAGAATGTTATTCTCAATAAAGCAAGCAATTAATACAAATGACTAAGTAATTAAATTCAATTACTACACAATCAATTCCAATGATTAAATAAAGACTAATAGAAAAAATTAAAAACAACATTAGATCAATTCCAATTATAATCTACCAATTCTAACGAGGCTATCTATATATTTACTATTGGCTATCTTCCTTTCAGGGACATGGAGATTACAGCGCCGGCTGTGGTTGTGTGCCATTTCTTCGGAGGTGTCACAAAGACTGTAGGTGGTGCAGCTCTTAACGGAATTTCGACAAACAGTGGAAGAGGATACAAGTTGTAGGTTTTCATTTCTGTTACTCATGTCACACGAGTTTGGAAATCGGCTAGTTTTGCCAGCTGAGATGTCACTTTCATGAAAAGACATTCAGCCACCTCATTAAAGGTGCAAATTACGAAGCAGCCGTTGATGCGTTATGTAAAATTGACCAAAAATTGTAAATAATACAAGGAGTAATTCAGAAGAGCTGCACAGTTGCAATTTTTCCACATTTATAATGTTCATACTATGATTCATCCATGTAGCCACACCGCCACCATGACGATCCGGGCGATCACTGCGTAGTAGTCTTATTCTAGAATTCGATAAATATCAAGTATTCGATAGAATCACCATTCGATTTCTAGCAAAGAAAGTGCAATGACTCTTCCTGGGTTGCTGACGTAGAAGAGACTTGACTGATCGATGCCGCATTTAAACTTGCGACCAGCGACGCATACATTTAGTAGTTGCATATAGTACATGTTGACTTGGAGCATTTATGAAGTTATGCACTCTCTATTATCAGCGTCGTTTGGAATCAACAGTAAAATTTCAATGACATTAGCTTGCAGAATGGAGATGTGAACTTCACTGTCTTAGTAGGATTTCCTATTTTTCCACGAAACTTAGGAACATTTTTGTGATCAGTGAAATGGTACTACAATAAAACGCGGATCTGGATCACTCTTCACTTGCCGACAATGGGTTTCCTGAAGTGAGTTGAGATTTTGTTGGTTCTCTATGGGAAGATACGGTGTAGCCTTTTATTTCAGCAATCTCCAACAGCCCTTTGTATGACTTAAGACTGCAGTATTTTGTATTTGACACTTTGGTAGGAATCCTCCATTTTAAACCCGCCCATGATCGGCAATCCTGACCGGTCCCCTCGACAGGAATTAGACTGCAGCATTCTTGATCATTGCCCTGCACTGCACATAGTACTTTATGTCCCTGCACTAAAGACACGACATTCTATAATTTGGTGTAAAACTGATGATGGTTTTTAAAGATATTGTGATGGTCTTAGTATAGTATTGAGTTGATATCCTGACAGCACCATAGAAGCAGAAGCAGAATTTATGTAGTAATATTGCTTTTACAGTGGAAGAAAAATTGCACTGCGAGGAACTCCACATCATTGAAGCTGTACGAAACTCCAATCCATCTAGGTCGTCCTTATCATTTTGGGGCGCTGTCCGCAACTGTTTGGTGAGGGTTTATCTTTCGTAGTTATCCTTTCTTTTACTTAATCGGTGTTTCCTTATTTGCTACCTATTTGTGTGATGGGTTGGTTGGACTTGGTTGACTTTGAGTATTGCTTTCTTATGTGTTTATTCAGTTCGCTTGAAAACTCTATCATAGATCGTTGAGCAGGTTAGCCTGATATCTACGAGGGGTGATTGATAAGTTCGCGGCCTGACATAGAAAGCTTAAAGCCAGGCCATTATGCACATGTGGATTGATACAATGGAATGTGCTGACGGCGCATGACGAGTGATCAGTCGATCCGGTGAACTGTTGGTAAGCCACAGTTCATTAACCTCAGTTACTAACTGGTCAGTCAGTTAGTCAGATAAGTGTTGCGTAAGATGGATCACGTTTCAAATCGAGCTGTCATTCGTTATCTCGGCTTGAAAGGACTCACACCAAAGGAGATTCATGATGATATGGTTGGAACACTTGGTGAGAAATCTCCGTCCTACACCACAGTCAAGAAGTGGGCTTCAGAATTCAAGCAAGGAAGAGAGAGCTTGGAAGATGATCCCCGTTGTGGAAGACCAGTGACAGTGAGCACAGAAGATGTGATCGATCATGTTCAAAAGATTATTCTTGATGATCGCCGTACAACCGAGCGAAAGATCGCCTTCGAACTGAAGATTTCACAAGAGCGTGTCCATAAACATCATCCATCATGAACTTGGCATGAACAAAGTTTCCGCTCGATGGGTGCCACGACTGCTCACACCAGAGAACAACCTGGCGCTGTTCGTAAGATATCCTGAAAATTTCATGGACCGGTTCATTACGATGAATGAGACTTGGGTTCACCACTATTAGCCAGAGTCGAAAGAACAATCGAAACAATGGAAGCACCCAGGATCACCAACTCCGCGGAAAGCCAAGGTCACCAGGTCCGCGGGAAAGGTCATGGCCTCCATTTTTTGGGTTTCGAAGGGAGTTATGTTGTTGGACTTCCTAGAGACTGGTCGGACTCACCGGATCGACTGATCACTCGTCATGCGCCGTCAGCACATTCTATTGTATCAATCCACATGTGCATAATGGCCTGGCTTTAAGCTTTCTATGTCAGGCCGCGAACTTATCAATCACCCCTCGTACATGGACCGCAGACCGCTAGATATTCCCAGCCGCGGTGAGGCACCGGTTTTGCTTTGATGTAATGAAGCTTTCTCTATTCCACAATCGTATACATACAATCTGAAGTGAAAGATGAACTACTATCTTTCACACAGAATTTCAAGCATTGTTACAGAAGGTTGATTCGCCAAATTGTCAGGACAGTCATTCAATTTTGAGACTTTATTGAAATCATTCAATGCTTATTGCTTGTCTTCGTTCTATGAACACCGTTGTATTCTTCTTTTTCATTCTTTCTTGACAATGTCAATCTATTGTTGAATAGATAATGCGGATTTGAAATAGATAAATGCCAATTTTTCATCAATTTCAAATACGAATTACCTATTCAGCAAAATGTTAACATTGTCAAGAAAGAATAAAATATAAGGATACATCGGTGGATTCAGATACAGCGGATTCAAAGAAAGTCTTAAAATTAAATGACTATATTCACTATTTCACTGAAATGCGTTTCAATCTTCAAATATGCTATATGCTATTGCTGATACCATAGGCAACAAAATTAAAGGAATATTCCTTAATCTGTTCTTACCTGTGAGAACTTCACATCGATCATATTTAATGAGAATGGCTCAAGATAAGCGCAATCTACCAACAGCAGCTTATTGTAGTCTATCAAATTGTCCAATTAACAACAAGGACGCCTGGTAGTCCGCGAAATAAAATGTCCAACATGTTCTAACATCAATATTGACAGCTTTTTCTGGTCCTTACACATCAGAAAAAGAACACACTACTAGAAAAGATCCAAGCTCCAAGTCTACAAATCCTCCATTAGTTTTCCACTCAACATTTCCATCATAGTTTCTGATACGAATAACATCAATCCATGGGTGGGTGAAACATTTTACATTAAGAGCAGACACCCCACAGTCAGCAACAGGGACGAATGTGTACAGTATCAAAGCTCTAATGTTTTGAGTGTGCCATGTTTTAAATTTTAAAATCATTAATGCCTACGATATCAAACTTCCTTTCCACTTAGATAAGACCGTCATATCGGTGAAAATTTGCAATTGTAAAATAAATAGCAGTTCGGCTAAATTTCAATTTTTCTTTGTAATTACTTGCATCGGTGAAAATTAATTTCTGGTTAGTTCATTCACAACTGAAGCTTGATAGATTTGAATGTTTCATTGGATTTCTGGTATTTTGTTAAATCGTTTTCAGGAAATATACATTGTCACGTAAGCATTGTTTTCATAACTTTTCATGTATACCGTAGGATGTCATCGGGTCACATATTGAAGATGCCTGAAGTTTCTGTCTAAATTTAGATGCAAAATCTATACGCTATTGAATTTATTTTCCACCTATTTTCGTGATTCTAACATGTACGACTGTATAAATGTATTGCATTCAGCAGCGATTGAACTAGGTCACCACTCTGCAGTAACCCGATGACTCAAAAGCAACTGAATTGAATTAATGTGTACATGTACCTTACCGAACTAATGAATTTTAGGTATTTCAGCTTCAGTAAGAACACTCTTACTAGGGTGCTTATGAGAATGTTCTCGATGGGTTTTGCATACTGAAGCTGAATACTTTCCAATCTCTCCTGATTCCCCGCCTTAACCCACGGACCCAAGCCGCCTTCTTGTAATGAATGACCGACCTGACCATAACCATGGAAGTCACCTTGAAGAGTTCCCATTCCAACCCCAATCCATCCTAGTCAGACAGCAAAGCAATGTGATCTCCGACGTTATCGACCTGTTCCCTGAAGCTAAATCCCACGGCATGTGTGACCGCCATGAGACAAGGCGATTTTTCCCTACTCAACATAATCCTTCCATATGTAACTCATTCCCTCATCCTTCCTGTCATGAAGAAGGGTATGACTGTGCTCCTGTCAACAGGTGGAGCATCACCCATTCCTCCATCCATTCGCTGTCCACCACCGACTTTGAGATGCACACACCGTCAAATTGCCAATGAGGACTCTCACCTTCACCTTCTCAACCAGCCTCTCCGCTAAGTCATTAATGAAACGAGGAAGTGGAGAGGCATCAACACGGAACCTTGAGAGTCTCTGGAGAAACTATCTGGCTTTTCTTCTGACCCTATTCACTCCGACCCACACAAGCCTGCTGATTAATCGCTCTTGTACTTATATCACCATCTTAACACTGATCCACGTACTCACCAGTTTCTGCAGAAGTCTTTCTCGCCCTTTCAAAGCTCGAGGAGGACCATATCCGTCTTAAACTTCTGCTGGTACTTATCCCACACCGCTGCGGACAATCTCAGCACTTTCGATTCTCCCTTCTCCTCCCAAAACCATCCTGAGGCTGATTGAGCTTCTGCCCCTTCTGCAGGGCCCATCTGATCTCCTGCTTCTCTGATTCTCCTCGGCACTTTCCCGATCAACTCCCTCGGACACGCATCTCTCTTACACACCACAATTGTTGAACCACCCCTCCTCACTCATCTCAACAACTCATCAGCAACACTCACCAATCACCATAACATGCCCAACAAGACAACAACTCATCACTACCCTACTAAAGACACCATCCATCCCATTCATTTTTTCTGTACACCGCCTGCTCTAGTAAGTGCCCGGATATCAACTTAGCTATACTCACCCTCTCTTCCTTGAATCAAGTACTCCCTAACGCATGCTTCATTCCCTCACGTTATACATTACGGTCCCCACCGCAAGGGGTCGGCAACCTGCAGTCTGCAGCTCCTTTTCTAGATTGACTTCTTGTGCTACCAATGAGGTTTGCAGTATGAGCACTTGCTTTAGTTCCCCGGTTTTCGTCATTTCAGATCCCGGTCAGACAGTTACGACTTTCGGTTGGCACGCTTCTATTCTTGTCGATTGTAGACCTTTGCTGAAAGCAGTCCCAAACCTCAAATATCACCAAAGGGAACTTGTGAACATGTTTTCTTTGGTCTTCCGCTTAGTCTTCTGCCTCGAACCTTAAGCTGAAAAGATCTTTTCGTCCGCTCATCTTCTCACCCTCTCAGAATCTGACCACACGACTGCAGCCCTCTTCGCAGAACTTCAGGCTCATCTTTTTGCTTAGGTCTTCATTCTGTGTTCATCGATCAGCCTCACAACACACAATCCTATTACCATTGCCTTTCACCACCGACGTCTCACTCCCGGTGGCGCTACAGACATACACAGACTGCACCTACATGGCCTCTCATTTTCAAGGTGGGACCTTTTATTAAGGGAAAGGTGCAAGTTCTCAAAAACTGCTCCATCTGCACCAAAATTATCCACTGTCTTTGATCCATATCCTACTACACTTTGTCTAGTGAAATCCTTCGCTATTGAGAGCATTCCGTGTCAATTGCTAATAATGAATTGACGTCATGAGCCTCCCTATTATGTCTTCTCCATTAACAAAGCTACAAAGAGGATTCACACTAAATAAATTGCAATTCAATAAACTAAATATGATATTTCGTGACATGCAAAAGTCACTATGGCTCTTCATCTGGAGTTGCGGCCGAGAGAGGATCTTGTGGCCCGCGGGCGGAGTTTGGCTGCCGACCCCTGCCGCACACATCTCAAATGGACCACACATCAAACACCTTATTTCTTCCACGAACTCTTCACCACCTCAAAAGAGCATTGTACTTCACTCTGGTCGTCATTCCTTGACCAAATTTCAGGCCTCATCTGCCTATCAAGTCCCCCAAATTGTCCCCAAAGCCACAATAGACAAGGATCCACACGAACGCCAGCTTTCTGCGCATACTGCCCAATTGCATCAACAGCCTTACCATCTCTTTCAAGCACTTATTCACCCTGCTGCTTCCAGCCTTTATTATTGCAACCAGCACCAGCTGACTATGAGACACCAGTGTAGTCATATATTTTTGAACTGCAATAAGAGGTATAATGCAGTTCAAGAAACTAGATATAAGAATAGGAGCAGTTAGACTTTTATGCACCTCAACACAATGATCGTACCATTCAAGATATTGAACCACGATATGTTATGGCTTCGGCCTGACGGCCCTCAACCTCATAGCACATTGCGGTGCAATATCATGAGCGGTAATATTACATTCGAACATCTAATGACATTGAAGAGGGTGTGAATTTTGCTGAAAAATTTTGTCTTATTTGTATGTTTTCAATTGTTTCTTTGCCTGTAAATGTTAAAATAAAAAAAATTAAAAGTTAAAATAATCATGCGGTTTTCACATTACGCCGCTTTCATGGAAATACATATATGCGAGACGCTCAGAGCAAAACCCTCAAGCATGTTCATGAATAGCGAATCGTTTAAATGCTATTTTAGAATCGCTTGAAGTTATGCGCTTTTTTAACGGCTTCTGATAGGCTAAAGTGATTTGAAATGCAGTAAATTTCTTATAACAAACTGAAGAATATTGTAGAAATTTTTCTGTAGTAATTGTACAAAATGGTATTCAATATTGTATGAATTGATGATTATTGAGATACATCATTTTCTTTCCTCGAGTATGTGCTGCAGAAAAGTGTATTAATTATAGTTTCCCTTTTTATATGATGTCTCGAGGATTCTTCTCGCGACTCGTTCGATTGGATTGGAAGTCAAATTCAAATAACGCTGCTGCGCTTGAAGAACAATCAATGGCTAACAAAGACGGCACTTATCCTGATGTAAGGAAAATATTTCAGCTTGAAGTAAAATAAAGAATAATAATGTGAAGATTTCTCATTAAGTCTCAAAATTTTATGAACTATGCCATTTGTACCTCCAATAATTTTAATCCGCCATGCCTGGATTGGAGGCAGATCTGGACCTCACTAAGCGCTGCAGTTTGTGAGCTTAGTGACTCCAGCTGTGGCTTGTCGAGCGCGGTATCGGATTAGGAAGGGCTTCTTTCTGTATTATAATGATGCATTACAGGAAAGCGGATGCGATTGGTTTCATCAAATCCTGTATATTGCAGCAGTGTTTATTGATCGTTTTCACTGATGATGGTAGCTTGGCTACTGAAACATGTTTGCGAATAAATCTGTCAAAAGCTTACGGCTTTTAACTTTCAAAGCTTTTACATGATGATTATTGATATGTACATAAAGTTTTCAAGTGGTAAATTTTCAAATCACTTGCAAAATCAAGGACACAATGTGCATGACGCTGCGCGCACCTAAAATCTTTCTTGCAGGTAGATGAGGACGAATGGCGGTGTGAAGCATGTACATTGGTCAACAAACGAACTCGTCCGGGTTGTGAAGCTTGTGGTAGCGAACGACCCCTAGAATTCACACCGGTAAGTCATAGCTACTCGATGGAAATAACTTTTCTTTATCTTTCTTTGTTCTAGTGCATTTTAGTTATACATTTTTAAAACCAATCATTTGATTTTGAATGACATTTGCTTTGCAGTCGCATCACGCAAAAGTCCCATGTGCGGGATTGGCGGCACCTTTAAACTCATGATGTCTAGTCATGTTAATAAATAAAGGAAAGTGGTCATTAACTCGTTCTGTGAATTCGTAAAATCATTGTATGTTTTATCAATACCATATTTGTTCTGAATGAAGATGATCATAAAGAAGCTGGGATCTTATTCAACTTGCCCCACTTAATGAAGGTGGCTTAGAAATTCATTAAGTTAAATACTTACACACAGCATCAACTGGCGAGCTACATGTAGTCTAGTGCTCCTTGAACTTCCTCCATAGAGTACACTGTAAAGTAAATTTGCAGGATTAAAAAGTGCATAACCTTTGAAATAAACATCTAAAATTTATTTTGCTGTTTTAGTCATCTGAACAGAAACAAAACGGAAATAAAGACTTTTTCTGTTGGAAATTATCAAATCTTGACGTCATTGAGTGCACCAGATATTTGCCGACAGTTTTCGTGAACTTTAACCGCTATTTTCGTTGTTTTTAGAGGTGTGCAGTCAGCAGTGGAATGCGTTTCGCAACCAATATTATCGACCATTTGATGATCCAATTGTATGCGATCTCCAGAACCTCATATAGATAGAAATGAATGTGGATGTTGTCGTCTGTAAGGCTGCGGTGTCCTGGCTGTGATGCTTGGGGTCACAAAAACTTTTATGAAATAGGATTTCATGTATCTTTCATAAAACAGGACTTGTCCATTCTTTCTTTTGGCTTTATTTTTTGGCAGCCTTTTCTGACTTGCCTACTACAATTTCAGTTGATGCAATTTCGAAAAATATCACAAGTCTAATCCGTGAATTACATGAAATGTCCAAGATTGAGCTGCAAAGTTCTCTTGTCTACAGGCATAGGCATAATTGCATCGTGTAAGCGGAATGACAATGAGTCCTCAGATGCCACTAAGTCTTCGTGTTCATTACAATTAGATGTGTCTGAGTAAAATCTAGCTGTTTGCCTAACTTGTAGACAAATCTGTTGAACGCTTGCACATAACAAATTACATTGCCTTAAAAGGTATTTACATTTTTCGGATTTTTGAAACTTTATTTCATCATCTATATTGTATATATTCATATGTCCGACAGTGTACGTCCGACGGATTGTAAACTCAATTTCCTGGAGCAAATTCGGACAGAGTAAAGCTGTTTGATTAGGACTATTCCCTTCCATTTCGATAGAATGACCAAGAAGTCATAATATGAAAATTGAGGTAATCTTTGCAGTACGTCCAACAGATTGTCATGAAGCAAGTTTCCTCAAAATCAAGGACATTCTAAATTCAGATGTTTTTTCTTTCTTTGTTGAAAAATATTTATGTGAAAACTATTCGCGCAATTTAATCCGCATGAAAATTGCCACACAACTTCTAGATTGAGAGTAGACTACGTTATATGCAAACCTTCATCACATTGTCGAATTATGTGCGTCCACAGATTTTTGAATTTTGCAACCGACACATTTTCGTGCAGCATCATTTCAACCCTAGCCTAGCTTAGGCCTAATCAGTTGTATCAAAAAGTAAGTGATTGGCTCAGTGATTGAGCTTTTGGATAATGACATCCTCCAACTTGAAAAATCGTTGCGCTAAATTAAACGACAAAGCTGTTGCTATTTCTGCTAGTATGCCGTTTCATCTTAAAGTCCTGTTCAAACACTATGGCCTACAGTTTAGATTTTATACACTATGTTTTAAGAGAAATTATTCTAAGTAATTATGAGCATATTGAATCTCCACACTTTCAAACTTACTTAATTAACAGTCGCATATTGCAAATTAACATAATACAAGCATATATTGGACATGCGTGCCTTCTCGTTGATAAAGGTTCGGGACCCGAAACGTCCGAGACGAAGCATTGTGCATTTTTACCTGCATATACTATATGAAAAACCTCCCGTCGGAAGCAATTAGCAAAAATGATGTCAATCGGTGTTAATGGGTTACGTAGCTAACAGATGCAGAGTATGGACCAGTTAGCATCAGGTATGTTATGGTTATAAACACACAAATCTACTTAGAGTGTGATACATGCAGTGCATACATACGCCCACGCATTGTAGATTTGTAGACCAGTAGTTTACCTACTTGGTAGATAGACCTACTTGCTGATCTGCATAATTCACCAGTATGTCGGATGCATTATTATCAACTTAATTTAGAGCTGTAGATCTATTTCTAGCTGTGATTGCATAGGCCGTTGAATATGATAGTTTACTCAACCAGAAGGAAAATCTGATTGAATGTAATATTTTTTAATCACTCAATGATGGCATGATTTACTCTTGATTCACGTAAAAAAAAGGGGCCCCTTAAGCCGAAAAAAACTTGAAAGCTTATGTGTAATTGGAAACTTCACTAATCAGAATTTCATTTTAGGAAAATTGATTCTAAATTGATACTTAAATTGATTGTCATTGAATTTCATTATTTTTGTGAATATTATTGAGTGGAAGATATCCATTTATAATGCGGTTTTTACATCGTAACGTTTTCATGGAAATATGCAAGAGAGAGGCGCAAAGCAAAACCCCTCAAGCATGTTCATGAATAGCGAATCGTTTAAATGCCATTTAAGAATCGCTAGGAGTCATGCGCTTTTTTAACGGCTTCTGATAGGCTAACAGTGATTCAAAATGCAGTAAATTTCTTAAATCAAATTGAAGAAAATTATAGAAATTATTACTATTATAATTTATATATTCTTATATATAAATTATGATTATACAAAATGGTATTCAATATTGTATAATTTGATAATTATTGAAATATATCATTTTCTTGCGCATTCATTTTAGTTTCCCTTTTTGTATAGATGTCTCGAGGCTTCTTCTCGCGACTCGTTCGATTGGATTGGAGGTCAAATTCAAATACCGCTGCAGCGCTTAAAGAACAATCAATGGCTAACAAAGAAGTCACTCTTCCTGATGTAAGGAAAATATTTTAACGTCAAAAGATTAATTTTCTTTACTCATGCTATGAGGATCTCCAATGTCTAATAGTTATTTACACAACAAGTGCAAAGTATCCAGCTTTATTGCATTTTTTGAGATCAACATGTCTATACACGAGCCCGAAGGGCGAGTAATGCCGATAAGATCGAGTAATGCCGTAGCAAAAGTGCCATCGTATATTGCGGAATTTTTGAAATTAGACAATCCAACTGAATATACCAGTCACTGTTTTCGTCGATCATCAGCCACAGCTTTAGCTGATTCAGGGGCTTCACTCCCTTCATTGAAGCGTCAATTTCGATGGAAAAGTGACGCGGTGGCGATGGGTTACATTGACCAAAGCAAAAAACACAAATTGGAAGTTGCCCAAACATTAACAATCAATAAGAACATATCAAACAGTCAAAACATCAGCTCAACGTCTCAAGCGCATTCAAAACAGGTGCACATCCAAAACTGCTCAAACATAGTTATCAACTTGTAACTGTTTTTCAATGACTTAATGGTGATTTCCTTGTAATTATTCAATCAATATAGTTATTACTTTGTCATTAAAATTATAGTTTTCGACGCTGGACAGTAACACGAGATAACCAAATTGTCGTTTATTAGTTAAATAATATCGCATCTGAAAAGAGGTCAAAGCAAAAAATACCTATACATCGTATTGTGAAGTCACATACATATAATTATGAATAATTATGCATCCGCGATATTTCGCGCAAATTCTATGCATGATTTTCGTTGTAGAGGATGAAAAACTTTCTATTTGCTAATGTATTTCAATGAAGGAGTGCAATAAAGACTGTTTATTGCACTCTTTGAAATTTATGCACACTTTGGAAAGCATAAACTATATTATGGAAGCAATAATCATAGAGATTATAGCACTGTGAAATATAAGAAGATGTAGAGATTGATGTTGCAATAATTCCACCGGATGAAAGTGGTCAAGAAAGTGAAGAAGAGGAGGAGATTTTGCCGAGCACCGATTCTCAACAACTACCACGTGATGTTCCTGGTGAACTTGAAGTTCATATTTACAGCCATAATAAGCCTACATCTTCACATGAAAATCGGCGGTGGAATCATAATGACACAGTGCATTTATCTCCAAGCTTCGACTGTCCTTATTCTCCAATCGATCAAAGATTCCCCTTATTATGTGACAAAACGTTCTTTGAGATATTTCGTTTATACCTTGACAATGATATGATAGATCTTATTATTCGTGAGTCGCAACGATAGTCTTTGTAGTTGCTTCTAAAACAGAATCAACGCTCTCATCGCAATTTCTCCTCCTTAGTGGTTATTAATGTTTACCACCCATCCTCCGAGAATCACGCAGATCTCGAACAGCATCTCATGTATGGTCTGGACGTACTTCTGAAGAAATATTCAAGTCTAGGCATCATTATCACTGGAGACTTTAATCATTGTCGATTTAAATACATAAAATCTGCCTATCATCTCAAACAAATAGTACAAAGCCCAACAAGACAGAATACAATTTTGGAGATGTTCTTTACGAATATGCATGAGAGTTGTACAGTGTACCAGTTGCCGATCATGGATTCACGGACGTTGTAGTGGCGTAAAAGGCAGTCTGGCAAGAGCGTCGTCGAACTTTGTGTGTGGGAGATGCTCAGGTGATAGGCCCGTTGAGAGAAACAGAAGCCCCATGAAAGCGATCAGCTTGGAGAATGACAAGTGCGACAATGTTACTCGTTTATGCTACTATTTGGGAGATTGGATTCCGAGCGTGGGTGGCTTCCGGTGCAGCTGCGGCTGCGCATTCGGAATCGGGCTGAAAGATATCGCTATCGCTATCGCTATCCTGACCAGCCGTCCTATCCCCACCAGATATGTGGATGAATCTTTGATTCAATGGTCAGAGCCTGCATGACTTATGGCAGTGTGAGACATGGCAGTGACAGCAGTGGGTGAGGATGTAGAATGGAAGTAGCGGTGGAGACGGATGATAAGGTGGATGTGTGTGAGTACTCTTTGAAGTTATGATGGCAGACGAAGACCTTCTGGCGCGCCTGACCTTGCCGTCGATTGATGAAGCGTGCGTGTGTGCATCAGAGTACGATGGTACGGCCATCAAGCAAGGATGAAAGGAAAGTGATTGGGTGAAGGGAAGATGAGAAGATGGAAGGGAACCTGAAGATCCGCCCGAAAAGATGCCAAGAGACTGGGAGGAAAAGAGTGTCCACAGACAGGCGGCAAAAGAGCCAAGCAGAAGCCGAAGCCCTCGATACTGAAACACCTGGAGGCATTCGCCATGGATCACGAGTCCAACCCCAAGGGAGATGAGAGAAGTGGAACGACGGAAAAAAAAGTAAAGTAAGTAAGTCACAAAGTTGAAATTTTGCCTCCACTGGCGTCATCAGATTACAACATGGTCCTTTCTAGCCCTATTTTCGGCAATAATTCCATCGAAATCGAATACCGATGGGTAAGATCGCAAACTAATAGAAACAAAGGCAGCTTATTGACGCTCCTAGAGAATCAGAATTGGTCACAAGTTTATTACGCTAACTCATCCGAATTGAAGTCTAACATATTCTACGATACTCTATACAAAATGATGGATGAATGTCTTCCTTGGAGGCAGGTACCGATTCCTGTTAACTCTAAGCCTTGGGTTACGCCTCACTTCATCGAACTTGTTCATATTCGCGACTTCTTTGGTCCTGTAACGATAAAGCGATGTACAAACACTACAAAAACAAGGTGGATAGTCTTCGCAAGACTTTGAGAAAACAATTCGTCGAAAACAACATGGAGTGTATGAAGAACCCCAGAAAGTGGTGGTCTGGACTGAAGGATGTTCTTGGGAAGAATAAAAGCGTGACCTGCCCCCTAAAGCCACTTGCTACTATGGTGTGTGGTGACGACTTGAACGTATTCACAAACTTAGTGAACGATCAGTTGATTTCCGTGGCCAGTGACATTAAGCCTCTGAATACTTCAGAATTTCCCGAATTTCAGCACGCTTATACTCCTGACGAATTTTTGCCTTCTTCCCTCGAGATTTATGACCTTTTGAGCGCTATCAATATCAACAAAACGGTTGGACCTGACGGAATCCCGAATTGGATTTGGAAGGATGGAAGTGAGTGGATAGCTGGACCAATAATCTGTTCATCTATGAGAGAAGGCTCCTGGCCTACTCTGTGGCGTTGTGCAGACATCAGTCCGATCGCAAAAACTAAGCATCCAGACTCCATTGAAACAGACATTCGACCGATTGCATTAACTTGTGTCGTTAGCAAAGCCGTATGTGAGAATATTATGATAAAAGATATTTGGCATTTCATTAAGTACAAAGTCGACTCTCGACAATTTGGAGCTAGAAAGGGATGCTCTAGTGTCGACGCATTGCTGCTGCTAATAGACACTTTAATCAGTGGCTCTGATGTGGGCAAGATATCAAGATTAGTTGTAATTGACTTTCATAAAGCCTTTGAAAGAATTGATCATACCATCCTACTCAGAAAATTGCTGAGTCTTGACGTGCCAACATGGTTATGTAGATGGGTATCGGGATTTCTTACTTCTCGATACCAGAGAGTGAAGTATCGTGGATCGTACTCCAGCTGGCAACAAATCACAACTGGAGTCCCACACGGAACTAAATTTGGGGCCCGTGGGGGGATTTATTTTATTGGTGAATTGAACGCGAAACTTGGATGTCAATTATATGGATGATTGCACTATTATGGAGACAATCAACTGCGTACAAGAGAGTCGTATCAACTCCAAACTACATTTAATTAATGATTGGGCAATTGAGCACAAAATGAAATTGAATCCTACCAAAACGCAAGAAATGAGAATCTCCTTTAATAAATCGGAGCCGGAGTGGGAAGCTTTATCTGTAAATGGCGACCAAATAACTGCAGCCTCTAGTATAAAGCTCCTTGGTGTGACAATAAGCAACAACCTAACTTGGAACAAACATGTTGAAGATCTCGTGAAGAAAGCTAACAAGCGAATCTATTTCCTTGTTCAGATGAAAAGAGCAAGATTTTCTCAAATTGACCTTGTTCATTTCTACTGTGCGTCGATCCGAAGCTTGCTAGAGTATGCTGCCCCTGTTTGGCATTACGGACTTTCCTAGAAGTGTTCAGACCTGTTGGAAGGAGTTCAAAAACGGGCTTCAAAAATGATATGAGGAATACGCTACCAAGACCATAGCTATAATTATGAAAATATACTTGAAGTCTGTAAGCCGCAAAAACTGTGTGACAGACGAGAGCTATTTTGCCGGAAAGCAATGCTGAATCTCTCCAGTGACCTGAAGCAGAAGATTCCTCAGAAGAGCGAATATTCGAGGAGATTACGACGGACCACAATGACAATACGGACAAGAACTGAGCGATATCGTAGATCTTTTTTACCTTCTGCAGTGAAAATTTTATGATTGTACATGTGCCTTTTTTATTGTAAAACTATCAGGCCTGCTGTAATTTTCGAAAATAAAGACATATACACACAACGATATGCTCATGAAATCAAAAACGTTCACGACTTCTATACCAGCCGAGAAGAAATTCAAGTTTTTGTCGGAGCACTTCTGTACTCCGGTTACGTGAGGTTTCCAAATGAGTCGCATTACTGCAGTACTGCTGAGGACTTTCAGAATTCGATGTGTTCAGGATATCTTCACAGAGATCGTTTTAAAAAGATTAAAAGCTGTTTGCATTTCGCAGATAATAATCATCTCACTAATGGAAAACTTGCGAAGATTCAGCCTCTTATGTCAAGCCTGAACGAGAAGTTAATTCAGTTTGGAGTATTTTCTAAAGAATTAGCCATTGACGAAAGTATGGTACCATATTTTGGCCACCATTCATCCAAAATGTTTATTTCCGGGAAACCAATTCGCTTTGGATATAAACTGTGGTATTTATGTATCCCTTTTTCCTAGACATGTATTGTGGTCGAGCTACGAGCGCGAGCGCGATCGCAACTCCTCTTGGTGAAAGAGTCGTCCGACAATGCATCGATGTGTGTCAGTACCCGCAGCAACATCACTATTTTTTTGACAATTTCTTTACTTCTGTTGTGTTGTTGGAGAAATTAGCAGACGATAATATTCGAGCTACCGGCACGATCCGAAGAAATAGGACTGCAAAGTGTCCCTTACAAGAGGAAAAGTTATTTCGGAAAAAGGAGCGCGGGGCCTATGAAATTAGATCGACAGGAAAAGTACTAGTTATTGCCTGGAACGACAATCGTGTTGTGAATGTTGCTTCCAATGTGTTTGAATGCAACCCTCTGCAGCAATGCTCTCGTTATTCATCAAGAGACAAAGAACGGATAAATATTCGCCAACCTTACGCCATAAAAATGTACAACAAATATATGGGCGGCGTGGACCTCTACGACAGACTCCTCGGATCTTACCGGCCTACGATCAATGGTAAGAAATGGTGGTGGAATCTGTGGATAGACGTCATCAACACTTTTGTTGTAGCTTCTTGGCGTGTATATCGTCATTTGAATCCAGATGCGTCAATAAGTCATCTTGAATTTCTTCGAAAAGTGACTATGACACTTCTAAAGCAACAACCCGCGCGACAACGCCTTGGTGGTCCCACAGTAAGGTTGGTGGACAGTGTCCGCTTTGATCCTTCATTCCATTTCATTGCAGCAGCAGGTAAACAAGGTCGTTGTGTAGTATGTTCTAAAAATACCACTAAATTTTGCAAGAAGTGTCAAAAACTATTGCATGAAAAGTGCTTCATACCGTTTCATACCCGCCAATGACTCAACTATTGGCCTATTGTGTTACTCGTATAGTAATGTGATTTTGCTCATGTGGATCTATTGTTCACTATATTATTGAATCATGATGTGTTAATGAAATACAGAAGTAAATTTAGTACGTGGATTAACATTTTCGTTTTGATTTCAGTCAGCAGATTAATTCTCAAAATATCGTAAGATTTCATAATTTTGTACTTTATTTGGCGAACGTTCCAATAATGGAACACCACATAGATAATGCTCCGACACCACTGCAATGCATTTTCGCACAATTTTTTCTACAGTTATATGATGCTAGACATCTAGATAAAGTAAAAATGATTGTATTATGTTAGAGGAATTTTAACTTCGTTGTGCAAGTAAAAAAAGCTGAAAAGTCATTTTTTCCTTAAAAATGTTATTTTGCATAGATATTTTGTCAGCTTGACACATATGAAGACATTTTCAATATCTATGAAGTCTGATAGGAATGTCTGTATTGAAGCATTGCAATGATTATTGCTTGTTGTACTTAATATTTCGGTATAAAAACATGTTCCAAAAATGGAACGTTCGGCTAATAAGAGACTTCAACTGACAGATTTATCCATAGAAATCTTCTTTCCTAAACTTTTTGTGGATTAGAATGGACAGTAGTTGTCTGTTGACGGTAATTTCAACTGCTCGGTCAGACACCTATCTATAGGTAAATGTTGCTAGATCTGAATAAGAATCAAATTACTGAAACCGTGTTGCACCTAAAATAAATTCTCTGAATATCATTTTGTGATCCAGACAGTGTTTGTTTATTTGCAACAATAGCATCGGTTGTCATGACGTTTTCATTATCTTTAACAGCAATCCGGGAAAGCTAGCGGATGCGATGAATATCACTTTTCTGCCTACTCCAGAAGATGTCTGCCTTAGAAGTGCAATCATAATCATAAAAATGACAAATCATTGCGTGAATAAGTGCACCAACCTCGGAAGTAAATGGATCTACTTAAACAAATGGGATATTGCGATGTCTGACAGTCCGCAACTTGCAAGACAATTGGAAATATGTCCAAAGAATTGTCGTTTTTCTGATTTTCGGTAACAATCTACAAATTAAAAATAATAAAATAATATGAATCTCCTGCGTGAATTTAGGAAGAAGACGTCAGTTGCTCTCGGACTTATTGTAGCTTTCATAGTGCTGGAACAAGTGCAGCTTTCATTGGAATCGGAAAATTTCTGCGGCGTTTCATATCATCAAAAGTTTTCCTTAGTTTTGTTGCTAGAATACTTTCTACCTTTACTGACATTTCTCTTTGTTTAATTCCTCTTATGTCTGAAAGCTACTTGCCTTATCGTTTTTGCGTTGGTGTAAAATCCAAAGTTCACTGATGATGCATGTTTCGGCAACTTCATGATTCAATAGATGAATTTCAGCCAGACGAAAAATCCGCACGATCAGAATAATTTTTATACCAACTTTTATATTATAATTATTGATCTGTACATAAAGTTGAAGTGGCAAATTTTCAAATCACATTCAAAATCAAGGACACAATGTACTGACTCTGACTGACATTTCATTCTTCTATGTTGCATAACGCAGCGCGCACCTACAATCTTTCTTACAGGTAGATGAGGACGAATGGCGGTGTGAGGCATGTACATTGGTCAACAAGCGAACTCGTCCGGGTTGTGAAGCTTGTGGGAGCGAACGACCCCTAGAATTCATACCGGTAAGTTGAAGCTACTCGATGAAAATAGCTCGTCTTTAGTTTTTTCTAGTTATTTGCATGACATCATATCTGTATCATAGCATTTAAATTTTCTTGGCCCTGTGATTTGTTAGTTGTGCGATCGAGTTCCGAGAACGCGGGTATCATTGGAAGTCGTCAAGAAGAGCGTCCAGACATAAAGTATCACAATCTCCAGCTGAAGTCTGATGATATCTGCACTGCGAAAGCCTCCGGATGGGGCGGAGTGACGTCGAAGCTTCATGCATAATGCGTGACAAAGTAATAATTGATATCACACATGGTTTTGCAGATTCATTTGTTCTATATGATAGGATGGGAATCCAATTTCGATTCGATGGAACTCTGACATTCCTATTTCAATGGCGCTTGAAATCACCGAAATTCCGAACCCCGTAGACATTCAGTCAAAGGTCTGTAATAGTCATTACTTCACCTGCAATGTCAAAATCTACAAACCGAGAGACCGCAGGCACACACGATAAGCCACAAGCCGTAAACAGAGTTCCAACACTTACATGTGCATGTGTAAGTTTCAATGAGAGCTTGCGTACAGAATAAGCCACAAATCATGAGCCACAAGCCGCTACCTGGTTTAGAATCCTTGGATCCTTGGACTATCTATTGGATCTTCAATAGAACCGAAGTTGTGGTATAACGCGTCAGTCTTCATGATTAAGATTTACAATGCTTTATGCTCTTACAAAATTAGAAAAGTATCATATGTTTTCTTTTTCTGCCTGCTTGTATTACCTGTCGTGAGAAGAAATATTTTCAAAATGACTTATGGCTGATGGCGTATCGCTTATGGAGGATCGCGACGCGACTTGCGAACGATGGCTTATTCTATGTGGCTCAGGCCAGAGACGTGGCTCCGCCAGTCAGTAACATCTTTATTTAATCAAGAGCGACGTGATCCATGAGAAGCATAGAGGATGATGATAAACGGGATGTGGACGGAAGGATTAGGACCTAAGTGCATTGATTAAATTGTTATCCCTTGGCACTGCCAGAAAACGAAGCGCGTCAATAACCCCCTACAACTTTTTTCGATGCAACTGTCTTGAATCTAGTGGGAGTGACGTTTGCATATATGCTTTTGTGGAAAAGAAAAAATGCGAACAGCTTTGCATTATTGCTGCATGTTCTCACAAGCAGATAAAGAGAGCTCGCTCCGCACAACCGAGATGAGGATGGTGAGGTGAATCACAAATGCAAAGATGACCAACAGACGGTCTAATGAAGATCTTGGACAAGCATTGGAGCTTCCTTTAATCTCGGAAATCGCTCGAAAAGGACGTCTGCGATGGTTTGTGCATGATACAAAGATTCAATGTAGATTTCGAAAATGTCAATATCAATGCTTGATGTGACAATTTCTGTGACGTCACAATTTTTGAGAAATGTCAAAATTGTAAAACTTGCATTAAAAATCAAAAAGAAATCATTTCTATTCATTTTAGCCAGTATTTGAGATTTATGAAGGTGGAAGCCAAGCTACTAGAAATAACTCAAATTCATTATCAGACTGAACGTGAATGATGAGATTGTAAAAGCTTGTAAAATGAAATTGCAGCAACAAAGTGATATGTTTATGAAGTGGATGGCAAATATTGATATAATTTTTGCCAAACAGATGGAAAAAATCAATAATAATAAATAAGTGTATGTATTCTCCAGAGTTGCAGCACAGATGTTTATGAAAAAATGATCATTTAATGTTCTATCGATAAAGAAAGAGAGATAATTGAATTCATAGTTTTATATGGCAAAATTCAGAAAAGTGAATGTAGAGCCAAATGTTCAACGATGAGTTATCACCGGATGTGAACGCGAAGGAAACCTGGGTAGCATCTTTAGTGATACTGAGTTTATAAATGATCTTCGATGACACAAAATTATTGCCGTGAAATGTTGCATCGCCATTACAAAAGATACTTCTAAAAACTGACAAATTCTGTGAACGGCAGATTTCGTTCACTAATCATCCAGGAAATTTAGCTGTCTCTATATATTTTGCATCATCATTGAAAATCATAATTTGGAATGTACGTGATGCAGTCAAAAATCACTCGGACTTGCAAAGAAATATCAGCGGCATGAAAACAATATTTATTTTCCAAAGACGTACATTCATGTAGGTTACAAAATTTAGTAATCGTACATTGAACAAATCCTTGAAATATTAAGAGTAATGATTTACTTTTCTACGTAAAACGCGTTCGAATCGACACATTTTCTCCAGCGCTTGACAAGATCGTTGAACGCTTCTTTGCAAAAATCATTATCCAATTCATTTAAAACTCTCCGTACGTACTGCTCTACTTCATAAGGTGAATCAAACGCCTGTCCACGCAGTATTTTCTTGAGATGACGGAAAGGGCAAAAATCTGAAGGCGCCAAGTCTGGCGAGTACGGAGGATGTTGGAAGACCCTCAGCTTCAATTGCGAGATTTTTTCTTGCACCTCTGCAGCTGTGTGAGCTAAAGAATTGTCATGCTACAAGTATTTGCTCCGCAGCTGTGTCCTTCGAAGTTGAGAAAACGATGTGTCCAAAAGATCCGCGCTATACGCACCGCTTATTTTGCAAGACTTGTCCAAAATATCAACATGCAGGATTCCGTTACTGCTCCAAAACACTGAAAGCATGGAACAACGACCATGTGATGATCCACTTTTCAGTTTTCTCGGCGCAGTTATTTCTGGAAAACACCATTCGGAAGACTCGCGTCGGCTCATCGGAACGAAAAGATTCAAAGGTGTTTCATCTTCTGTCACGATGTTTTCAACGAACCGACTTCCAAGCTGATCGAGGAGCTCCAAACGTCTTTCAGCCATTTCTGAAGTGATGAATTTGGGGACGAATCTGGAGCACAGTTTCCTGACTCCCAAAGTGGAGAGGATATTCGACACTGTTTGGAGAGGATTTTCTGACTCACACTCAGAATATCGGCTGCATCATCGATTTTAATGTGCCGATTTTCGCGTATTAAAGCAGCGCATTTCTCTTCTTTGGCCTCTGGAATTTTGGCTGGGCGACCGCTCTTGGACGTGTCCGTAAAAACACTTTGTCTTCCTCCTCGAAATTCACGAATCCAGTAATACTTGGTGGTTCTTGATGGACAGGATTCTTTGTAGACTTCTTGCAATTGTCGCAGAATTTCACTTGGTGCCAATTTTCGCAGGACAAGGAATTTCATAACGCTTCGATACTCCACTTCATCCATCACAACTGATTTTTATTCAACAAATCGGCACTCTACATGAAACTGCTTCTCTTATACGCATTCTTATACTTAGTGATTTCAATTCACCGATTCGTGACCTACATGCTCCGGTTGCGTCAGCCTATAAGTTTGGAATCGATATTTTTATTCTTTTCTCTCAAGTTCGGGTGATTTTTTACTGTACACGTATGCAGGTCTGTGAGTTAGTTTCTTGTAACTTTTTGTAGTTTCTCATGGTTATATGTATATTTTGGGATTGTATGTTTAGGTTATCATATCACCCATTCAGAATCAGAGAACGGCTGCGCATTTCATCCGATGTGAAGAGACAATCATCAGTTTGAGGATGAGTGTGGACTCATATGTGGAAAATGGCTTGGCCATTACAGTCAGATTCGCTTTAGAATTCACCTCATTTCCTGGTATGCTTGCATGGTCATGAAAATTGTTAAAAGCAAACAGGTATAAGCCCAATATGGGGCAGAGGCTAACTTCTATGTACGAAAGTGTATTACATCAGCTACTTCCGAATACAACACAGGTACTGTAAACAGAAGAAGAAGAAAATGTTGATCTGATTAGACGTTTGACTCTGTTGAAACATAATGGCTTCATGGCGTTGATGACCGTCAGCGTCAACATAAAATTTGCAGAATTTTCTTTCTGAAATTCACTTTCAATCAACTTTTGAAATTCTGCAGTTTGGCTGTAAGTTGTCGTTTCCCCTCAACCCATGAGGCTTCATGAACTGTTGATTTTGAGTTTTCTTTTTTTAACTGCCAAGCATCCACACATTAGCCTGCACTTACGGACATGTTGGGATCATCTGCAGTGAAAAGTTCTATGCAATCTCTATTCTGAATGAAAAGATTGTGTTTCAAACTTCAGTTGCATTTTGGTATCACTTTATCAGTTGTTGTTTATCCATGAATCTCCGATCTTAAAATGAGAAGATCTTCAACTTTTTCTTGACAATTTGTAGGATGGATATGAGCGCTATGAAATGTTTGATGCCCTGGAAGTAGTAACTCCTGACAAGGAATTCGAATGTATCTCCTGTTTGGTTGATATTCCACCTGAGGATGGTATTCGACTACGAGAATGTCTTCACGAGATGTGCAAGTGAGTTTTGCTCCATTCTTTTTGTCCGCTGTCACATCCGATGCATTCGATATTTTGCAATTCTATATTCTATTTGTGTCAATGTATTCGAACGGTGTCAGATTCGATAGTTCTCAATCTTTATCCACTTAGTCCACTTCGTTCAAATGCACTGATTTCCTGCATTCCAGCTTTCTAGACAACATGCATTGATTCACCGCACTGAATTGCAAGGAACTGGGAATCGAAGTCGCTTCCATGGGGATAGCGCTCCCGACGATCGACTTCTGCATGGAGAAATTCAGTAATCACGAAAGTGATCATTAAATTATCAATTCTTCTTGTTAAGAAAATTGAAGCGTATAACAATTTATTGGGTTTTAATTTCATCTTTATTGGCTGAATCTACAGGACCAATTCACCGGGTTTGACAAATTGTCTAGAAAACTGAATTATCTCAATGCGCTCCCAATTCGGCACTTATGGGTTATCTCCCCCACGTTTTCAAATTTGTCTAAAATCGGTCGAAATGAATCAATCGTCACAAAACTTTAAGTACACGTAAGTGAGTATTTTCTACCCATATGCAAAATTTGTGCAAATCGAACATGCACTTTTTGAATTAGGGGCGATTACTTGAAGTGCATCGATGTCTGCAGCTTGATCTGACTTTTTCTGACCTCATCGTCTGAGTAGAAAGCCCTTGAAGTCAGCAAAGTCATTTCTCAGCAACTCGTGAAGTGATGATGACCAGGCCACATCCCCTACATTTTAACTTAAAAAAGGTGTGCCAGGTAGCGGTGTATGGAAGAATTCAAATAGCAGTGGATGAGACGAAGAGGGAGAGAGAACAATACACACACGATTATTAAAAAAATTCGAAGAATCAAAGAAACGGAAGAAACCAAAGTTAAACAACTACCCTAGTGGAAAATCGTAGAAATAATTAGGTTACTTGAAGTTAAGAGCGTGTGAATATAAATTAATACATATCGACTAGAGTAACAATGATACGTCGAACAGACGAAGGCTGATCAAGCTGTTGACATCGCTAAACTTCACACTATCGTCTCTCATTCAAAAAGTTCTAGTCCGACTTGTATAAATTTTGTTTGTTGGTAAAAAATATGCCTAAATACTTCTACCTGAAGTTTGGTGACGATTGATTGCACAAACCTGAAAACCTGGGGTGGAGATAACCTACAAGGACCCTCAATTGTGCTTGAGTGCACATTACTATTACATTCAACTGTTTAGTTCCTTATGCTCACGTGTTAACCGAGAGTATTAATATATTTATGTTTATTGATGTACTCATTTTCTTTGATAAGTTGACTCTGTGCAATTCAAATCTATTTTGCATTTTGCTATAGTGTATTAATTATATATATTGATTCGTGCAATCTATTCATATTTGTCTTAACGCAATGCACAAATTTCAAGCCTGGTTGCGTGAAGCTATATCTCAACAGAATAATCAAATGATGACAATAACATTTTTCAGAGAATGCCTAATCACTGGTGTTAGATCTACTAACGGCGCCGAAATGAAATGTCCTGAATGTGGAGCATCTGTTTGCGAAAAAGACATGAAATATGTGAGTATGCTGGCTTGCAATCTTGGCAATATACTTGTACAAGTGCTTGTATGTGTCGTGACACCGCCTTTCCACTGACTTTCTTCAAAGCCTATTCTGGTCTTCGTGGCACAGTGGTCAAGTGCTTGGCCTAATGATCTTTCGGTGCAGGGGTCGAGCCCCGAAAGTCTCACTGGAAGTCGGCAGGAAGGGCATCCGGTCTAGCAGATGCGCAACGCTCCAGAAAAGTAGTGACGTTAATTCTTCATTCATTGAAGCAAACATGTGATGACATGGAAAACCTTAATTACTTTTTTAGATTATTTGTGTGATTTGTTGATTAGGAGGGGACAAGCATTTGAAAATATTTCTGAATCTTTATGTATCTTAGTAGTGGTGATGACCTCAAAGTGATTCCACTATGAAAATCTATACGTACTATAGATCATGGTCCTGGGCATGACCGTAAGCTACATCCACTGTAAATCTCCGTGTTTACTTTGCAGTGCCATGATCTCAATTCGCAGACGTATTGCGTTCTAAATGTGTATATTCAACATGTGTACATTCTACATGCTCACAATTTTTTCAACCCTGATGATGGGCTGAGGATTCATACCCAAATAAATCGGCAAATATATATATTATATACATATATAATGATATATAGATATTTTCAAGTAGGCCTTTCGAATCAACTAATCAAATAATGTCTGTCTCTTTCATACATCAGATTCTTCCGGAAGCTAGGGATGGCTTTCATTGTGTCTCAAAATTCGTCCATAAACATGAAAACGTGGTAGGGGTCTATTACTCACATGCTCAAGTCCAGCATCAATCATTATTCCTAAAAATGTGAAAAGTTACAAAAGATCTTTCATCCATAATAAGTCATTGTAATTAGTAGACATGTCTTTATCATTGTCTATCCCACTGCATTTGTCACTCATTTTAATCTAGGAATCTATAAACAAACCTACCTTGCTATTTTCCATCACTTATCTCCTAGCTCTCTCTCTCTCTCTCTCTCTTGCTAAGATAGGATAATTAGCACACCTGTTGCTAACAATGTCTCTGATAGGCTTACTTGCTGTTAAGGATATCATGATACTCCTTTTAATTTACTTTCATTGGGTATTGCTTTCCATTTAGCCGAAGCAGCATTATCGCATCAGACAGAGCAAGAGAAATAAGAAAGCGCAGATTAATACGGGATGGCCGTAAAGTCGCGTACCAGACACTCACCCCTCGTTTAGCTTCCTTGAGTTCCCTGACGGAGTGATGGTTCGTCTCCAGCTGTTTCGGTCCAAGGCAAGATCTTCCTTGATTTCGAGTTTCTTGAGATCTTCTTTGATGCAGCTCCTCCATGACTTCTTCGATCTTCCTGCTGGTCGGCGACCGCCTATTTCCATCTCTTCAACTTCTTTCACAATATTATGCGCCCTCATCACATGTCCAAACCAGCGGAGTCTACTTTTACGGATCGTCACTTCTCAGCCCCTCAGACAACACCTTTTTAACACTTCTTCATTTGGGATCCCGTCTCTCCATTTCTCCATTTTACCCCTGCTATGAAGCTGAGCTACGTTAGGTCACATGTTCTCAATGTGTTCATCAATTTCTTAGTCAGGGGCCATGTTTCCGAACCATACCGGAGAACAGATCTTAGGCATGACTAGTAGATATGTCCTCAGCATTTCATTGGGATGCCTCTGTTCTTTAAGAGATCGGCAAGTTCCTTCCATTTTGACCACGTAGTCGCAATGGGAGTTCTCACGACTCTATGTCGACACCAACATCCCCGTCAAGCATGTTTCCAAGATAGCAGAACTGTTGGACCTCTTATACAATACATTCATTCACCGTAAGCGAGTCGTCATCTTCCTCTGTGTTTCCTTGATTTCGGCTATATTAAGGAAACCTATTTTTCAAATCCTCCAAATAGTTTTGAACAGAGAAAGATGCATAACTAGCAAGTGTAGCTAAGGAAATTGCATACTTTTTTAAGTTCAAAATGTTGCTCCCATTGCATTCACAGATAAATTGGTCGATAATGAAAGTTGTCACCATCCAACAGCTGTGAATCGCCGCTGATTTGCAAGCAAGATTTGCGTCTTCGACTTTATGGATGATTCAGGTCGTCCATTCGCTCAGAAGCACCAAGTGTTTGAGGTCCTCAAGAGAAGTCCATGAGATTGAGATTGTGGGATCTAGGAGGCGATTCGACTGTCCTTCTTCGACCGATCCAGTGTTCAAAGTTCTTATCCAGTCAGCTGCGAATAATAAGGGCATAGTATTCAGTTTTTCATAAACCACTCTGGCCGGCCTTCTCCAAGTGAGTCCAACTGAGGCATCATCTCTTTCTGCGGCACTTTTAGGTGCACATCATTAATTAGGGTAGCACCAAAAACCGAGATCCCAAACATGGTTACTCCAAAGTCCCCACTAGACCGTTACTTCCGTGATTTCTTCAAAACCTTCTAATTGATGTTCATTCTCTTTTATCTACCTAATCATGTTTTTCTGTATGCTAGAGGACCATTGTAAATTAGCTATTGCTACCAGTGTTATCCTCTTAAAATAAAGATTTTATTATTATTATTATTATTACTTCGGCACTGATGTATGCGCTCTTCTGTGGACTCAATCCAGCGGATATTTTCTCTGGCATAATATTGACAATTTTGTTTGTTCACTTCTTCATTGAGATAAAAGTTGGCTTCATCACTGAAGAGTACTTCTACATAGATGTACAATATCAGAATCTGCATGTAAGCGATTTAGAAACCACGTTAGTATTTCCAATGCGTCATATAATTTCTTTGGAATTTGCATTTTTTAAACGGAAAGGTTCATGCTTGTGTATTTTTTTTGCATGGTAAATCGAGGTGTGTTGATTTTACGAGATGATCTGCTTACGGATTTCGTTGGACTTTGCTCGACTTAATTCGCAATTGCTGCTTGTGTCTCCTCAGATATTCTTGGACGACCAATTCTCTATTTTTTCTTGAACCCTGCCTGTATCTTTGAGTTTTGCAAGTAAGCGATCAACAAGCATTCTGAAATGCTTCTCATTTATCTCTTTAGCGACTGATCGATTTGTTGAACCCTCTCGACCGAAAAGAAAGAAATTTTCAACTCGTTCAACAGTTAAAGACATTCAACGAAGCTACGAATGAAGCTGGAGTAATATAGTACATGTCTGACGATAATAATACGTTTCTAAGGGTTGATGCAAACTTGTAGCCTTGGTCTCAAGCCAGAAACTTTGGTGCGCGACTTTTTGGTCACCCTGGATTGGGCACGCATTCGCTGTAGAAACGATTTGTTTCCATTATTTATTGCATGTTTATTCATATATGCTTGCCAAAATCTATGAGGCCTTGAAACCGCGAATTTCACCAGTCGCCTCCAAGAGGGTCGATGCAAGGCTAGATCCTCGGCATGGAGATCCTTAGATGTTCGTAGTCATCTTGTACGACGCCTTCCATCGGTGTGTGTACAGCCTCGTGCTCCATATAATGATGCATGAACCTACTCCTTCGATAGTCAACTGTAGTCAACCAGCATAGGGTGGAAGTGGTACACAGAAAGGCCCTCATCAGCAAAGTGTTTAAATACACGTATGTCAAGTGTAGAAATTCCCCATTACTCTAATGTATTTTTGGTGGCGACAAGTCCGCTATCTTTTTTCGCCAATATCATTTTCAGATATTTGTATTCATCAATTTCAAGGAGTCGCTGTGGCTAAAATGTTTCGTGACAACTTCATTTTTCTAGTGATTCCTACATAAAATAATTTCATTCATTTTTCACTTCAATTTTAATGTTGAACGTGTCAGTTCTGAATGGTATGACTTTATAGATAAAACAGTGGAGACAATGTGTCATTTGGTTCTCAGATATTGTTCATCTACATATTGAAGATACATCGAATACAAATATTTCCTGGAATGAGAAGAAAAGATCCTTTGCTCCCCTATTTTAGCAACATTTTTGTGCTTAAGATGGTTTTTTAACGTTTCATCCGCCAGTGAAGATCAACTCCAAAGATCTTAGGAAGTCACTGTGACATTCACAATCAAAAAAGTTTGTGTGTGTATGTACTTTTTCTATTTTTGTACGTGTAAATGCATTAAGCCGATGAGCTGCAACATAAACATCATAGATCAAGATTTTCCGTAAAATAGTCGCTTTTAATGTATTTACTGAGCATACATCATGGTTATCAAGTTTGCTAATTAGTTTGGTAGTACGCATCGGGCTTAGAGCATGTTAGTGTGAAAAGGGGGTCATCTGAGATTTTACGTATGTGGTGTGTCGCAGGAATCTCATGAATAGTCTATTTACAAAGATGCCAACATACGCGTTACCAAAAAGCATCGCAAAAACATCTTCGCCTTATTCTCGTTTTGATTCATCACTTCAGGTCTTGCGTCCAGACGAATGGCATAAATACACCGACCAGATGCTGCAAAGTGTTGCCTATAAAGTGACGGAACATATATTCTGCATGACGCCTAACTGCAAAGGTTGGTCTGACTTTGTGCCTGGTGAAAAAGAAAAAAATGGCATTGAATGTCCATTCTTCATGTGTTTGCGATGTGGTAAGGTTAACTGCATAGCTTGTAAAGCCCAGCACGAGGGGAAAACATGCGCTGACTACAGAGAAGAAATTCGGAAAAAGAAAATAAGGTCTGATGATTTGAAATCAGAGCAATATTTGGCAGTAAGTATGTGATACAGATTCTGACCTCTTATTGGAATCCTATCAGTTAATTGATTGAATTTGTAGAAATTGCTGAAAAATGGGGAAGCCATGCGCTGTCCGGACTGTTCGACAATCGTGGAAAGAAATGGTGGCTGCGGATTTCTGGTGTGTCCATCATGCAGACTTCCTCTATGTTGGTGGACAAAAGGTCGCCGGTGGGGACCGAAGGTCGGTGTTCATAAGTCTTATCTATATTATTCAAAATTAAGAAGGAAAAATTTTACACGATCGGAGTATTTTAAGTGGTCGCGTTGAAATTGTTAAAAATAGCCTCTGACGTCATCACGTGACCTTGAATGACATTTTAGAACTCATGAAACAGTAAATAGGGGTCACATTTGTGTGTATTGATGATGTATTATATGGCTCCGAGATGCCAGTTTCGTCGAAAAATGAGTTTATGCTCGAAAATCATGCCTTCATGAAGAGTCACGTGACCAGTGCAATGGCATAGTATGAAAGCATAAAATGTCGATTATAGCCATATAATGCATTCCCAACAGACATAAATACATCCCACTTTATCTATTTTTGAGATAAAAAAAGGTCGTTTGAGGTCACATCATGACGTCAAAGGCTTTTTTAGCACAAAACTTAGCTATTCCTTAGGCAAGATTGTTACTGAAGTAATGAGCATCCAGGTCGACACAACCGTTTTTTATGTATATTTTGTATAGCATTGTACATATTCCTTGATTGTGTTTTAATGTGCCTTGATTGTTGTCATTGTTATTTTACTCATTATTGTTGCCTTTCAATCTGAAGCGAATCTGCCGTTGAACGTTGTACAGGCTACATGAATCAATGTCGTTAACCATCATCATTATGTTATTGATTTTGCATACTGCACTTAATAAATTGTCCGATGTCACTCTCGTCCGAAGACGCGGTCTGGATAGACCGTGAAATATCGTGTAGTAACACTATTTTTATTTTATTTTTCAAATAGATCGTCCATACACAGTCATCTGTTTTTTGTAATAGATGATAATTGAGGACTTTTCCGGGAAAATGAATTCATGGATGACAATTCCGGGGAAATGAAATATTCAGTTAGTCATATTCGTTTATGCATATTATTTTATTGCAACATACTGTCAATCACAGGATTAGATTGTTTAAGCGTATCACTTTGCTAGAAGTGCAACTGATTCAAAACGATGACACATGCGGGAACTTACTAAGTGGGCGAAAAGAAATTTTTGACAGCTTGCAGAGATAGGAAAAATAGTCGTGCGTCGCTTGCGGATTGTTGTGAATTCCTTCAAAATGCTCCAATCGCCGCCATTCCCTCAGATTCGAAGAATTCAGATCATTGTGCAAACTTTTTTTCGACCATATGTATGTTGGCCCTACCGATCATTATTGAAAAAGATAGCAGGATCACGAAAAGACGTTCACAAACTTCTCTGTAGAACTTGATATCGTCTGCGTCTCTTTGCTGTATGTTCCGGTTGATAGCAGTCACTGAAATTTTGCACAATTTGGCTGTTTAACGTCGAACTGGCTGCTCATTGTTCGATTGCTATGATATTTTGCCAGCAGATTGTGCCATTTCATTAGCGTTACATATTCCAATGTTTCCTTTCTAGGCAAGCATAAGAAGAGACGACCTGTCTAATTCTGTGCTGTCAATAGTCTACCAGAAGCACGCAGAAGCACGGCATTATTTGTGAAAATCGGTCCAAAGCAAATTCACATATTTTGACACTGATATTATTGTGAAAGATATTGCAGGATTCCTATTTTCATGAATGCCCGCTCTGTCAGTTGCTGCATGGCAAACACCATAGAAATGGCAAACACTATTATGCAGAGAAATGAAAACAGGTCTTATGTTAAAAATAGGAAGTCACATATTCAATCTACTGCAATAACAAAAGAGTTAAACGTATCATGAATCAGAGATATCCGTCTGATATATGATTAATGTTGTTATGGCGCATAATTAAGCAATAATTTAAATTAATTACATGAAAAGAAAATTAAACAATTAATTTAGTAATTAACGCAATTTAGCAACACTGATTAATAGCGCTCAATTACATAGGTTGATTAGTGGCCGACGCCCGATAGATAATCATTATCTATCGTTTAATTCTGTGAGAATACTTTACAGTATGACTATGAAGTCATCAGATCTGCACTTGAATTGCCATAGTAACTTTTCTGATATTGTTTGTACGGTAATTGTGATCAAGTTTTCGGTAATCCCGAAAAGTCGATCATTTCTACTAATGCTATTGCTTTCCTGTGTTAAAGGTTGGATTTTGATCTGTATCATAAAGTAAATCAAATTACACAATCAGTGGGCTACACGTCCTACATCTATCGCAAAGGGGATACACCCGGCATGGTTTGCATATTTTTCATTCACTGTGTAATATACGTGTATGTCATTGTCAGGATAGTACAATGCTTCATTTCGACAAAATATTATGAAGAAATAGCTAAGTTTTGTGCTACAAATAGCCTTTAATTGTATCAAATGTTGCTCTCATCTCATTTCAGTTTAAATAGCATATTAAGTTGCATGGCCCATAGAGTAAGTATATCCTATATATCCCTACTCTATGGCATGGCCTCTGTAATGTGTAATGCTTGGGGCTGTCAATATAGATTTCAGTTTTCTCATATTGAGAAAGTGCGATGGTTTTAGTCGTCAAATTATTCTGTGTGACATTGATTAAAAATTATTTTATTTATGTAACGTGGCGGATTCTCTCAGTGATCATTTCAAAGTCGTTTATGCAATAACAATTAGCGGCTCAATTATTAAAGTTAATTACGATTCAAAGGAAAACAGTTGCCAACACTAGTACCGCTATAACACTTATTTTCTACTCACTCACCATTTGCCCGAATACAATCTAATTCTTCGGTCAATACCGCAAGAGCATATCTCTACTATAGTCCTTAGAAGTACTACTATATCTATAGTACTTCTAAGGACTTCAGACATGGCTCCTGAATCTCAGATGACAGTCTTGCGCTCACATTGTCAATCAATGCCTCGATAGAGCGGCTCTGATTGAAGGATTGGCACGAGGTTCTCCTTGTAAATTCTTTCAAATCAATACCCATAAAAGTCACTTAATTTCCATCCTCAACACAGAGATATTCTTTTATTTTATGAAACGTGTATTTGTCGTCAGTCATGCCAGATTTTATGCTCTTCAGAGCGGCGATCGTCTATTTTATATGCTTGCTTGCCACAATCATTTTCATGTTCCTCTTTTTGAAGGATATGACTCAATTCTGAAAGAATTGCTAAATAATCTTCTACAAGCGCCACATCTTGGACGAACTCTTTTGTCATGAGTTTGGAGAAGAACCCGAATAAATTATTCTTTCGCTCGACTTTATCTTTTCATCCTGAAATAGTCCATGAATATGCTTGACCAGTGCAGGATGGACACTCCACAGCGCATCAATGGCTCTGTACGATGGAGCAACCCACTTCACACCAAACACTTTGCCGATATTCTTCAGATGAACATGGAGACTCGTTGCTACATCGTTCAACTGCCGCTGCATCTTCGGGGAATAATAAGGGTAAATGTTGTGAAGATTCAATATGTTAGATTAAATGTGAAAGACGCCGTCCACTGCTTTTGTTGAATCAGAGACACCGAGCTCCAGTTTGTGGCCCAAACAGTGCCACACAACACAATAACTGGAAATTGCTTTTTGAACTGCGCTCCTACACCGCTTTGTTCTCTCAGCATTACAGAGGCTCCATCAGTGCACAAAGCAATCAAATGGGATGACAGGTAAACGTCATCAAAACCATTTGCTTCCAGCGATGTTATCAAGCAGTCCAATACAGTGCAGTATGGGCAGGGAGTGAACTAACGAAACTTTAGCGACTGCTCAATGCACACAAAAGACTGAAACGATCGACGGTACAAAGGAACACACACGGGACGATGCTGCTCTCACGAGTCATGTTCGTCCCAGCCAACAATACTGAGTTCTTGGATCTATGGTTACAACGATACTGATATCTATGGTTCATGAATCATGAAGTTGAAGTTAAAAACCTGATATAGAAATCGAATCACAGCTTGCAATCATCAAGCACATGTAAGAATATTCTGTTCGCTTACAAAGTGAAGACTGATGAGATTTCATGCGTCAGGTGCATTCTCAACAATAGCAACGCCATGCCACTTTCGGGTGTCTTGATTGAGTACTAATATCCTTTTACTCATCATGCAGACAGATACAGAACGGATGATAAATGTGGATGAGTAGAAATTTTAAGACGGTGTTCATTCTGTAAATGAGCCGTTCAAAATTAGGAAGCCTGCCCGAGGCCCCCCCCCCCGGAATGAGATTCTCAAGAAAGTGGGCATGCTCAGCCCCTCCCCGAGCGTACCACTGAGCGGCAGCCGTGATTATATGGCTCTAAGATGCTTAGTTTCGTCGATAATTGACATTTTCTGCTTTCTTACTATGCCATTGCACTTGTCACGTGACTCTTCATGAAGGCATGATTTTCGAGCATAAACTGTCATTTCCGAAGAAACTAAGCATCTCAGAGCATTTCAATACATTATCAATACTCACAAATGCGACCCCTATTTACTATTTCATGAGCTCTAAAATGTCATTCAAGGTCACGTGATGACGTCAGATGCTATTTTTTGCAATTTTCACGATTTGACCTCTTTGATCGACCCCTCTGATTGAAACAGCAACAAAAATAAAACATGTGAATGGAATGTGTACCAAAACCCAAAGAAGGAACTTTGTCTGAACGAAATGGTCATTTATCTGGTCACAGGTGAAAAATGAAAGAAAAGTACCCTGGCAGCATGATATGTAACTTACACATTAGAATTTTGAACATCTCACCAAACAACAATAATCTATACGAACATCAAAAGGATTTTCCAAGATATCGCGAAGCCTATCATGCATGTATATGTGCACAATTAGCTGTTGTAAGTTACATAGTTTTACCTTATACTTTTATTTTGAATAGCAAGTGGATAAAATCAGTGAGAGAGACCTTTCACTGTAAACCACTATGACCAATTTACTTCCGTATGCCATAATCAATTATGATAGTATTTTCTGACTATAAAAATCAAAAATTTTTGTAACATCTGTTTCAGATGAATACATGCCTTTTACAGCGAAAATGTATGGATTTAAAAGAACATCATGCACTTGAAGGTCATTGACTTAAAGCAGCATGATTAATGTAATTTAGTTTAAGTATAGGTCAAACTTCCAAGTGGAGTAAATTAGATTAGACTTTTAGATGCTTAGATACAAAGACAACTTCATATCTTAAAAATATGTTCGATGTTCATATTGAACGAATTCTTGGATGTCATTCATTTATGAAGAGAAATCTGCTCTAGTAATGACAAAGACTGATGACATTGATGCTTTTCAGTACTTTAAGTAATAGATAATGCATGGATTTGATGTCATCATTTGCCATAGCTCGAGGCTATCATATCAAATAACTGCCGAGGAAATCTCTTTTCCGTTATAAAGCACACGTATGATATAAATTGCCTCTAAAGCTTTGAAGCAATAATGCATTATGTGCCATTCAGCTCCATATGACTTATTTTTATGACTTAGTAAATTATGCTCAAATATTACTTTGGAAAAGCTTATTAATTCGTAACCTTTTCTTACCAATTCTCATTTTATGAGAATGTAGAGCAGCGAAAATCTACAACAAAAGATCCTTTTTACTTAGAAGTCAGAGGACACCATGTTTCTATCAATCCATCGATTACGATTCTATAATGTGTCATGAAGCATATTCGAAAAGCAGAATATAATGAAACATCATACAATGCTTCGTTATATTTTTTTCCGAATATGTTTGATGACGCAACATAGATTCGTGACGGGCGGATTGATAGCTTACGACTGCTTTTATAGTCACCAGTTAACTTGTTTTTCTGTGTCGCTTTGATTTTGCTACCTGCCATTATATTAAATTAAGTATCATTTGTGTCCCTTCCGAAAACCAAAGTTTTGGATATTGCCCTTTGAGAACGCTGAAATTTTGTTTTGATGGGCTTAATTTTCAGATGAATATTTAGAAATTGCAAGATCGAATGGATTGAAATATTTGAAATGCTCCTGATATTCACTGCTACATGATACGTCTACAACCATGCAGCAGCTTGATATGTTAATTTAAATGAAAATGAAAATATTACAATCGTTGAAGATAGTTGTGAGAAATGACTATAACAACCTTTTTACTTCTTTATTTTGTTATTTTTCGCTACTTTAAGCTGCCTACATGCAGCTCTTGTTCACTATTGTGCTGGTCCTCTTCTAATGAATTGCATTTCTTAATTTTCTAAATTTGTTTTAGGGACAAGGTGATAATAGCGCCGGATGTCGCTGTAGATGGAATAATAATGGACCTTGCCACAAAGAATGTTGGTGGTGTTCTTCTTAGACAATTATGAGCGGTTTGCTGCTCTTTTTATAAATACCCGCATGCTGGCTTGCAATATGGAAAATTCGTATTCAGACGCTTCCGGTTTCCTACACATATTCAACTGATCAATAACGCTGAAGCAAGAAGATGATTGATCAGAAAAGCAGTATTAAATCGCAAATCATTCATATTATTAATTTTTTGAATTTGACTGAATAAATTGGATTGAAACTGAAATAATTTATTTGCTGCGGTAAGGGACGCTGAGTGTTGATGTCACCATGATTGTCTTCACCAATAGCAATTACCCGATAGCCGAAATTTGCAGCTGAATGCTAGATTAATGAAAATTCAAGCTTTGACTTTTTATTTCGTATCTATGGGAGAATATATTTCTACTAAAAGTAAGTTGACTATTCGGTAAATAGAACGAGTGCATCATCTTTTGTAAGTGAGGAAAGTTTCCGTATCTGAAAAAAATTAATACAGTACGCAAATGCCAAAGACAATCAAGTAGCTGAATTTTAGTTCATAATTCTATGCTTGTCGCAAGTATTCCAACTTTGTACATCTCCTATCATAGCATAACCACTGATCTTGTCTATCATCTCTTGACCGTGAAAGGTAAAGAGCTCCCAGGTGCTTCATAGATGTTTTACTTGAGTTTTAATTAGCATTCTGCATTATCATTGGCTCTAGTTTCATTTCCAGACATTCCGTGTAGATTTTCCTTCATTTTTTGCTAAGCTTTAAGTGGCAAAGTCAAGCATTTTTTCACACCTGTCTATCTTCTGGTAATATCATCTGTGAAACATACCACTTTCAACTATAAGTGCTTGATCATTCTACTAGGAAGTTTTTTCAGCATGCTTTGTCCTGTTATTTGATAGCCTTTTCTTGTTAGTTCGAACTTTGAAGTGGTAATCATTCATCAATAGTGATGGATTTAGTGTCGCCTGTCTATATATTACCAATACTTCAGTGCTTTACTTTTTTATGTGCAGATTGTGGTTTTTATTCAAAGCACATGTGTCCCAAAGATTTAAAAAAATTTCACAGAATATCTAGGCCCACGTACAATAAAATAAAATGTCAAGATTCAGATTTAAAATTGACTTGAAATTACCACGCATTTATGAATAGAATAGCTTGATATTAATGCGGTCGAAATATATTAGTTATCTAGACGGGTTTGCAGTTGGGGTTGAGAGTTTGTTATTTCTAAGCAATCCAAGGTCATGGTAACTGGGAAGAGTAAAGAACGCACCTAGTCTGGAAATTGGCCTTGCAGTAAGGTAGTCGGCGCAGACTCGATCTTCTGTGTTTCCTGCAAACTCTGGTGTCATAAAAAGTGCTCCCAATTGCGATCATTTCAAGGGGCAAGGAGTCTCCGCTGTCCTAAGTGCATCGATGTTTCCCGCTCGCCTGATGATGATTCACTCGCGAATCCAAAAAGAGGTCCAAGAATTTTGTTACCTTGGAGATGTCTGCGCTGGTTTGCCCATGTGAAAAGGACCGCGGATGACATCATCAGTGAAGTTTACCACTTGCCGGTCGATGGTCCCCGACCACCTGGACGACCTAAGAAGACTTGGCAAGCCTGTATCCAAGAAGAAATGGAGTCTGTAGAGGTGTCGGAAGACACTGCTCTAGATCGTTCAAAATGAAAGCGGGTCATTGCTTCTTCTTCCAGCCCCAGAACCGGGAAGAAGAGACATAAAACGAGGAAGTAAGTAAGCATTATGTGCCAAACATCTTTAGTAAGTTTTTTTTTAAGTAAGTAATCTTTTGTAAGTAACATTTTAGTAAGATCTTTTAGAAAATACAGGTAGATTTTCCGGAGAAGATTTTGAAGTTTGATGTTGAATGTCTACATGCAATGTGCTCCTCAGTAAGTGTGGTTTATGACCGAGCACAGGAGCTTCTCCGAGCTAGCTCTCAAGCTTTGGAAAACATGGATTACCCCTTCCCACAAATAGTAATTGGCAAATAAAGTAGCAATTCTAAGCGTACCGATATTTCGACCTCCTTCACGGAAAGGAAGCAAAACAATGATAAGTTCTTGATAAAATGCAATTTCTCTCTGAAGCTTGAATTGTTGATTTTCCGAATGTAACTCGATGAAAGATGCATCAAGAGGAATAAGAAAATGTCTACAGCACTTTATTGGAGAAATTGTCGGATGTTTTTTTCTTTGTTTCAGCGCACCATGTCCCACTTTTAAGAATGTTTTCTTACTCTTCACGTCAAAAAAAACCCAGTTTATTGACTTACCTAATCTATTTGCGCTGTTTCTATCCTAAAGATCTGTTATGAAAGGATAATGATATGAGAATATACTGTAAAATCAGCATTACTTTCAATCACAAAGTTTCATTAGTCTTTTTGATTAATTCATTAGAGCTTTGTAGTTTCATTTTTCCCATCACAGTTTCCATAAAATATATTATATTGGATACTTATTGTTCTGTTATTCTCTCATGTAATGCATACCATCGTTTCATAAGAAACCTGGCTGATCAGGAATCGTGTTGTTTGACATCAATTTATGAATTATTTTATTAATCGTGCACATGACAAAATACAACACATCGTAAATTATTTATTGAGATCTATTTCAGCGAACGGTTGTTGCTAGGGCACGAGTATGATGAGTAATATATCTATATCTATATATATACATGTAGATCCGTTCATAAGTCTTTGTGCCCGTCTCAGAAGACGTAGAACTATTGCTTTTGTTCTTGCTCATAATCCAAACAATGTAAATGTTATTCCTACTGTGAATTTTCGAACTCTTTTACTTATTGCTCAACAAAACTTGTTTCAGGTTGAATTCAAATGTTGTAGAGAAATTTTATTGATTATGACATCAGACAAAAATGAAAATTCCACTGATATCTGACGCATTCAGTCGGCTTTGTCAAAAACGAGGTCGTTCAGAAGTCTTTCCGCCTAGAGCGAATATTGATTTCAGATGAGTTGTCCTAATCGAATAACACTAACTTGTGTAAAATACGACGATAGACTGTAACAGACGCTGTATATAAAGTAGTAAATATACCCGACACTTGAAAGTATAAATCAAAAACACAAAATTAGCGCCCAACCGGTTTCTACCTTTATCAAGGTTTGTCAGGGGCTAAAGTGAATAGTTATATTTATTCAAAATTAAATAGCATGAAATGAGACATGGATTTACAAATAAGGAAATATGAGATCTTCATAAGAAAGCAAACTGAAATATCTACACTCCGTTGAGAGTTCACCGGCAACAGATCAAAGAAGCCAAGTGCAGAATTTTGCATGTAAGTGAACACATCTTTAATTGTGCCAGTAATTACGATCCACCCTTATATGTCATGCCCATTATGAAATTACCTCCAATTTGTGGCTAAGAATATCGCGAAGAAAAGGAGAAAATATGCATTGTTATCATGAGACCAACACTAAGCAAGGCCTAGTGCTTTATTTACCCTGATTTCTTTGGTCCTACTATAGTACATGTAGGAGTGTAGATATTTCAGTTTGATTTCTTCTGAAGATCTCACATTTCCTTTTTTGTAAATCCATGTCTCAGTTCATGCTATTTAATTTTGAATAAATATAACCATTCACTTTAGCCCTTGATAAAGGTAGAAACCGGTCGGGCGCTAATTTTGTGTTTTTGATTTATACTTTCAAGTGTCGGCTATATTTACTACTATTGTTTTCCATTTTTGGTGCATTCATTTTTCGAGTATATATATATATATATATATATATATATATATATATCTTTTGTTTTTTGATTTCATGATCCACTAATTCTGAACGAAACTGTTCAGTGACCTTTTTGTTTTGCAGAGTTTTATCATATAACTTAATTTTTGTGTATTTTGGAACCAATTCATTTTTTTGCAAATGTTGTTGTAATTAATATCGTGATTTAATTTTATGCATTTATGCAAAGACCTTTCCGTTTTTCTATATTGACTTTTTTCTTCTGGCGATATTGTTCTCAAGATGATAAAAGAATGCCATTTGATGGTAAAGTAACTCATATTTTGCGACGTTTCGGATGATAACGACCTGTCCATTTTCAAGCTGTAAATAACAAAATGCTGCAAATGAGATTTGAAATCTCTAAAGCAGCGAAGACAAAATGATTAGATTATGGACATCTTAACGAAAGCAAAATTATCAAACGTGCTGATATCAATAGCATACATGAAGATATCGTCTGAGTCAATAGTTATAGCACATTCAGATGTCTAGTGAGTCCTTTATCCTTAACATTGAGACATGGGCATCGTTCCTTTATCAAAATGGCGATTTGAAGGCTGTTTGTCTCTGGGAATCTTGTCAGTATTTCCATTCTATCTATAATCTGCTTCGGTTTGATGTTATGTTGTTCAATTGAGTGATTTTTGATGGATCCATTGTTTTCATGTTGCTTGCTCCTCACTTTTAGTTCATTTGTAGTGTAGCCAATATATTGAGCTCTATTACAAGAACTCTCTTGACAAGTGTATTGGTACACAACATTATTATCAGAGTTCAACTTATCTTCCTTGGTTTTTATTGCGTTGACCAGTTTGAAGTTTTTGTAGTAAATTCTCAAGTTTATTTGCCAATTTTCAATCCTTGGTTCAGTGCTGTCACTCACAATTTTGATTAAGCGTTTTCAATTAGATAATTCGACGTCAATTGACCTTTGTAAGAAAGACAATTTTTGTTTTTTCCATCTTCTTGTTTGTTCTTTTCATTCTTCAGATATGTATTCATAATTGTATTCAACTCTTTATCAAAATATACCATTGGATAATTGCTATTTGTCAAAACGACTAAATAAAAGTCCATGTATTTTTAGTTGAAATTCATTTGTATTGTAGCTATTCAATATAGTTCATTTATCGCCTTGACAAGCCACAGTAGTGGCAGAAACATGTTGGCGCATGCTTCTTAATCCTGTGTTTTCATTTTAATTATTTAACTGCATTTGCTTTGATTTCTATTATTTCATTATATATATATATATATATATATATATATATATATATAAATATATATATATATATATATATATATATATATATATATATCAAAAACTAGAACCCAAATATTCTAATCAAAAACAATTGATGCACGAGCGCTTTCATTTCAATCAATCTTCAGGTGCATTCAAAAATACATTTAAAGTGAAAGTTATAGATGATGACATGCATAATTCATAAAATAGGCCATAGATATAAAACGCTTCATAGATTTTTTGTAGATGAAGCATTGAACTTAGGCTTGAATAGATCTATGAAATGCCTTTCTTTACATTTGCATTCTATGTCACTATCAATTTGAATCTTATAAAATGGGTAAATCTTAAAATGTCCCTTGCCACATTTCTCAAGATGTTCACTCAGCTTTATTTGTCTGTAGATGGGATTATTCGATTGCTGTTTGTGGACTCTAACCCTAGCTCTTAAGGATGTACCTGTTTCACCTAAGTAATATTCTTTGCAGCCATGACAAGTTATAACATAAATCAGATTAGAAGATGAACAAGTCATATCATTTTTTATAACAAATGTTTTTCCATTGAAGTTATAAGAGTTGCCTTCCATTAAAAATTGGCATGTACCACAACGTTGGTCATTACAGCTTGTGACAGAAAATATATAATATGAAAAAATTAATAATGAAAAATAAGATGAAAAAAAATAATTTGTCTTTGAAGATGTCTTTAGTCTGTGGATCATTTTTCAAAATTGAGTTAAAATGATTAATCATGGGAAGAACATTTATATTTCGAGGATTATGCGTGCATACAAAAGGAATCAGGAAATTGTTGTTATTTGTTTTACATAATTATCATTTAGTAAGGTTGAACGATCAAGTTGTAATGCCTTGGATATGCCATCATCGATTAAAGAATTTGGATAACATTGCTTTTTCAAAAACGATTTCAAGTCATCTAGTCGCTTTTTGCGGATTGATATATCGCTAACAATGATACATATTCTTCTAGAAAAACTGTATGGAATTGAACGCTTAATGTGAGATGGATGACAATAACCAAAATTCAAAAACTGATGCGTCTGTTGGTTTATAAAAAAAATATGTGAGAATCCTACCTTCATTTTTAATTACAAGGATATCCAAGAAAGGGATCTCATTTTCACTGAAATCCATGGTAAATTTTATATCAGCATTTAATTCATTTATCAAATTTCCATATTAGGAAGCAATCATCCAAATAACGTTTCCAATTTTTTGAAATTGATTTTGCGAAATCTTCTTCCCATGTTTCGATGAGCCTTTCTTTTAATTTTACCTCCAAGTATCCAAGGGTGAGGGTGGCATAAGTGGGTGCTACTTTAGTACCCATTGCTGTACCTTTTATTTGAATATAATTTCCGTTTCCGAATACAAATGTATTGTTTTCCAATATCAATTGTAAGCTTTCCAATATAAAGTCTCCAATGATTTTCTGACAAGTCAAATTTGGGAATTGTCTAAGCCAATATTTCACAGCGGTTATACCTAGATTATGAGGAATATTAGTGTATGGACTAACAACGTCAAAAGTTACTAATTTAGAAGATGGAGGGACACTTTTTGGAAGATGATTTAAGAAATACAAATCATCACGAACGAAGCTGTCAATATTTTTACAGAGGTTTCAGAATTATATCGATGAATTGGCTTAGACGTTGAGTAGGAGAATTTGGACCTCCTACAATGGGTCTGAAAGGTAAATCTGCAGGATTTAAACATTGCACATATTCACATTTATGAAGTTTTAAAGCGTTTCTGATTATAGCAGATTTGTGAATCTTTGGTAACCCATAGAAGTTACTGGTTTTATATTCAAATCTGGTCAGGTAGTCTTTTTCATTTGACGTAAGATTCATGCCGAATGGTCCAAAAACAAGACGCTTTATTTTTTGAATAATCCCATCTACAGACAAATAAAGCTGAGTGAACATCTTGAGAAATTTGGCAAGGGACATTTTAAGATTTACCCATTTTATAAGATTCAAATTGATAGTGACATAGAACGCAAATGTAAAGAAAGGCATTTCATAGATCTATTCAAGCCTAAGTTCAATGCTTCATCTACAAAAAATCTATGAAGCGTTTTATATCTATAGCCTATTTTATGAATTATGCATGTCATCATCTATAACTTTCACTCTAAATGTATTTTTGAATGCACCTGAAGATTGATTGAAATGAAAGTGCTCGTGCATCAATTGTTTTTGATTAGAATATTTGGGTTCTAGTTTTTGATACATATTACTGAATACTGCGTTTTACCTTTTATATTTTCTGTATATATATATATATATATATATATATATATATATATATATATATATATATATATATATATTAACAATAATAATAATTTTCGCCATTGACCAAATGAATAGGTTTTAAAAAGAATGACACGGTCAATAAATAAGGTATTATTTCTGGATTATATACACGAATGTCTCTTTTATGAGTCCGATGTTAAAACATGTTTTATATATTATACATACATAAAGATCTAGCGCTATTGGACAACAATACCCTATTAAACGGTCTGACCAGGATTCGAGCACTATAGCTAGAAACCTTGAATGTCCACACGGTCAAAACTACTGTTAAGAACATTACATGCAGTCGATAGTGCACGAGATATAGGAGATTCAGGTACGCGAGACTAAAAGGAGTTACAGGTAAATGGGAGATGCTTGAAGCGACTTAAGGGGAGTTTCAGGGGGGGGACTTATTTACTTTGTGTAAACGGCAAACCACTTATAAAAGTTGATTTGTTTATAAAGGTCTTATCTTTTGCGCTAGTGCTTTCGATATTATTGCTGTGTCATTGTCAAGTGAAATTGATTTTATTATATATTTTTAGCATTCGAAATTAAATCTAAAAATATGTGTAATAAAGGGACATATTACTATGAAGACATCCAAAAAGATCATTGAAAAAGCAATAAAGCAACAATATAGGTGGTTTACTGTCCACAAGAAATGAACAAGCAACAATGACCACTTTCATGGAATACTTCAATGGTGCTTGAAAAATGTCTGTGAATCTCTTCATGCAATCTCAACCGGTTGAATAATTTACACCATCAAATGACAATGATTTGTTCATTTGCAAAATATACTTAAAGACTTGAAATGTTAATATGTTCATTTTTGTTATTCAATCGTGATTCAAATCTTCATGTGCCCTTTTATGCGTAATATTCACGTGTAGCCACTGTTTAGCTAAACCAAGCCAGTCGTCGGAGCGGTGCCCATAGCTGATGCTGGCAATATGCCTTGTATATTTATGAATGTTGCCAATCTTGCCAACAATGATTTGCAAGATGAATGACTTATTTCATTAGAGAAAGGAATAACGCTCATTAAGTTACTTAGGAGTCAAAGAGGTTGATTAGATAAGTCGACATTATGTCATCTGGAGAATATCAGGATGATGCATTCGGTTGAAAAATGAGTCCGTCGTCGCTGCTGCTATTCTTTCAGAAATGAATGTGGGCTTTTTCTGTGGTTGCATATAACGGCATTGAAGACGAACGGGCGCTGAATCTTCTGCAAGCCGAAACTCGATACATTTTGCCAACATTTTACCTTCATTTAGATATTTTCAACATGCCGACATTTATAGAAGCAATCCTTTAACTAATTCTGATAGGGTAAAATCAGGCAATATCGACAGGTGGGTTATATCTGCAGTTAAGCTATTATTCCAGGATACTGTGTCGGCATTAGAAGTGCAAGAACACATCCATGTATGTAGATGCACCGATCAGTAGCTAACTCTCAAATTTACAAGATGCTTGGTGGAGCGCCCCAGATAGGCCGATGCTGACGATTACCGAGGCGTGAAGTGAGTCGCCGAATTTTGCAATATATTGCTCGATTAGTGCAAATCAGTCATCTCCTTCACGCGCCATCTGATAACTAAGTGTTTGGCTATTGATTAACGTAGGGGGGTGTAGTTTTACTAAATACTAAGTTGAGTAAGTTGAGTTGAGTAATTGAGTAAGTTGTTTTGAGTTGTATTGTTACATGGGACCGATGTCGGATAATATTGACACTAGTATCGATAGGCATCCAATAGCATCTTTTTAACAAGGCACTGACTAAATACCTTGTGTTTTAATCATTGTTTGATGTCTAATAGAATACCGTATTCTCTCTATCATAGGCCTACTCTCTAATATACGCCCCTCTCTAATAAAAGCCCCCATGAAAATAGAAACTTTGATAAACGCCCCCTTTCCAATAGAGGCCCCTTTACAATAACAGGTCTTTGTGAATTGAAATACCGTAGGGGAGGAGTAGGTTAGTTGATACATTTTTTGGTTTTTTGGATTTTTTAGGAAAATTTTAGCAGATATCAAAATTCTAAAATAACATTCGAGTTCTCCATCGTACTAGGAAGCTAGAAAACATAGACACTTTCAGCTCATAGGTTGTTAAGGAACTGCCACATAGGTTTTAAAAAGTCCACCAAAACGTATCAACTAACCTGGTAGGGCAGGTTTGTTGATACACTCGACAAGAATAGTTGATACATCTTTCTTTGAATTTATACATCCTATCATTTGCTCCATGTTATGCCTACGTGAATACGAAATGAAAAATAACCTATCAAAAAAGTTGTAGCTTTTTACTGAAAATGTGGCACTGGGATCCATCATTTTAGTCAACGATAGCTCGTCATAGTCTATAGGCCTGTCCAAGCTTAGCCCTGGCTAGGTCTATAGGTAGCGTACTTTACGATGTCTTATCATTTATCAAAATATTTTTAATGCATGTATACGTGTGTTCATGTGTAGGTCTACGCATAGCTTACTTTGTTTAGTGCATCGATAAGCATGAAAGATAGGCCTTCTCTACATCTAATACTTCGCAAACCCAATTCCATTTCTATAAGTCAACAAAAGCAACATACGAGGTCTGACACTTCTCCAGCGGTCATGCCTGCCAAGTTCCTGCTTGCCACAGATCTCAGGGTCGTTGGGCGAGTCGCGAAGTGTGCATAAAGTGAACAGAACAGACAATCATGAAAATAATGATTACTTTTTGAACAGACCTCGTATTTGAACATGCTGTTAGGCATTCTATCTGCTATCAAAAATAACAAAAACGGTCGTGTTTGAGCCTAAAAAAATTTCTACAAAAAACACAGGCATGCATATCTAGTTCATATTCCAAAGTTAGATAGATCATGGTCAAATTTCAAATAATGGGCTCGTCGCGCCGAACCACCAACTGCCTCAGGTCTTGGCAGTTTGGTAAGAATGTCATCAATAAAGAAAGCGTCTGTGTCATCTTCATCTGGAATAAAAAGATCACTTTGAAATGGCACTTTCTTTAAGAAAATTCCCTCAAATTCTACGTTATCCTTCTTTGCATCAATACGGGCAACGTCGTTAATGTGTCTTGATTTGCCTAGAACTCTAACTACAACGAAGTCTCCAATGTCTATTTCTTCGCTTTCAGACTCCATGTTGGGAGGAGAATTCTCAGAATCTTCTTCATTCTCAGACGTTCTGATCACAGTTTCCTTCGTCGAATCTGCCTTCTTCTTCTTTCGTTCTTGATTTGTCTCAACTTCTCGAAAGACCGGTGAGGAGGTCAATATTCGTGTCTTGCCCTTGCGATATCGTGTGTTAGATCGCTTTCGTGGCGGAGCCTTCGGTATCGGCAGGACTTCGCTTGCCGACACGTGAACTCTCTCGATTAGAGGGATCGGTTCTTCTTCGCTTGTGTCTTCGTCGCTCGAGTTCCCCATTTCAGTAGGTCTCTCACGATCTGTTAATAAAGCCGGTGAGAAGTCGCTATCGGTGAATAACTCTCGGTTCAATGGGTAGATCCCTGCGCTCTGAAAACCTGACAAGATGTTTCTTGGTGAAATGGCGGACATATGAGCCGTAGCAACGAGACCAGGAATATCATATATCGTCAGTGTCTTTCCTTGGTTGGACCTGAGCCAAGAGTCCGTTGCAGTGTTGTAAGCGCTCTTGAAAGGTCCGTACACAGATTTGTCAAGCGGTTGAAGACGGTGAGAAGTATGAGGAGGAATGGTTAGCAAGACAATGCCGTTGCTTCGTGCAAACTTGATTGTTTCCAGAGACACATGTGATTCCTGATTGTCAAGAATCAGTAGAACTTTGCGGTCCTTTGAACGAGTGTGTCTAACAAAGTGTTCCAAGTATATCAGAAAGATACTTCCGTTCATCCAACCTGATCTATTTGCCTGACCCACACTCCCAGGGGGAGCCGCCTCGCACGAAATGGTCTCGAAAGTGTACTCGCGGGAAGTCAAACATTGGAGGTATAAAGTTGCCTGATACACTGATTGCGTACACAACGGTGACCAATTCACCTCTCTCAGCTGATGTTAATGAGCCCACCTGCTTCCGACCTCTTTCAGAAACGATGGCACGTGGTTTCTGTACCGTAGTGCAACCCGTTTCATCAAAATTATAGATATCTTCCGGCTTGAAATGAAACTCATCCATAACGCGGGTCAAATTGTCATAAAACTCACCAACCGTATGACGGTTGAAAGCAGTAGCCGTACCTAAAGATGTTGCTTCAGGTGAACGGATGGTTAAGGATTGTCTTCGCTTGAATCCTGCCCACCAGGCCATTCCTGCCTTTCCATTTTCATGCCAAGATTGAGGGATCTTAATGTTATTCTTTTTAGCAAACTCGTAGGCCAATTCGCGACATTTGGTCAGAGATAATCCGAAGAACATGTCTGATAACAGTTTTATGTGACCGCCTAGCTCATTTTCTAAGTCCGATGGAAAGACGCAATGACCATTCCCTACTGCCGCGTACCCAAACGTTTCAGGAAAAGACTCAGTGTTTCTAGATTTCACCAAGAACCGATGAAGAGTCATTTTATCGATGTTCAAATCTGTCGCCGTCTTACGAATCGATTGACCCTGACTAACTAGTTCCGCAGCTTTTATGAACAGATCGTCAGTAGTCCTAGTAGCCCGATTGGTCTTGCGTGTATAGAATTGCGGCATTTTTCTGAAAAAAACAAACAATACTTAGATGACTGTTTAACGCAGATATATTAGATATCTTTATAGTTTTGCATAGCAATTATCAGATGCTAAGTTCAAAAAGAAGGTGGCTCTTTAAATAATTTATAGAAGCAGGCTTACCCTTCAAAGCTTCAGTGTAAACTATGTTAATCACACAACTTGTAGAATAGGCATACCTAGGCAAATTTGCAGACATCCGGGTCATACAAAGTCGTTTATTTTATACTTTTATGAGGTCAATGAACATTTGCAAGCATGTAGAATGTCTTAAACTATCGCCTGAACCTGTTTATGTAGGTATTTGGTTATAGTCTATGTATGTATGTTGTGGCAACACCCACCCGAAATTCCAGCTTCACTCACAGCTGCAGCAAGATGAGGTTAGTTGATACGCGTCTCAACTGACCTGCACGGCACTGTATCAACTAACCCAACAGGCTGTCATCACAGAGAACCCCTCCTCACGAATAGCATGTTATCTAATTGCTATGCTGTGTGTACTTTTAAACAAGGGCTTAGTGGCAACTGTCATTTGAAATATTAGAGGCAGCCATATTTGGTTGCAGTCAGGTGATAGCACGAAGTTCGGGTACTCACCTGATTTTCACTCCTAGCGGCGAAAAAGTGATTGTTGATTCTCCTTCCGCGTGATTAGTTCATACGCCGTTGTCACTAACACCAAAGAACCAATAACATAGGTCTTCAAAAGTATCCTACGTCATGACCTCGAACTCGCTACTTTGTGTGAGAAAAGTCGACTGTATCAACCAGTATCAACTAACCTTGCGTATCAACTAACCTACTCCTCCCCTACCTGCAAAGACTTGCTCTCTCGTTCGATGCTATTTTTATCCCAGTGGGAAAATCTGATGTCTGAAATAACATCAGTTCATGAAGGTTAAAATTCTCGTCATTTAATGGTGTAGTTGTGGTAGAATGGATACGAAGCAGAGAAGAAAATCATATTCTGTGGCCGAGAAATTATCAGCTATAGCCTACACTTCGCTAAACAGACATCAAAGAAGAAAGCTGCTCGTGAATTTCAAGTTGCTGTCAAACGCATCAGAGAATGGTGTAAGCAAGAAGTTCTACTTACTTCGATATCCAATTCAAAGAAAGTTAAACGATTGAGTGGAGGTGGAAGACCACTAAAATGCGACCAACTGGACGAACAGTTGATAAAATGGATTCAAGATAAAAGAAGAGACAACCTTCGTGTCAGCAGAAAAATGATTCAAAGAAAAGCCAAAAGTATATTTCATGAAACAAAAGAAAACGACAATGATTCATTCAGTGCCAGTGAAGGCTGGTTAAGTAAATTTCTTGTTAGAAATGACTTAAGCCTCCGACGTCAAACTACTATAGCTCAAAAACTTCCGGAAGATGTAGAGGACAAAGTTATAAGTTTCTTGATTTACATCGATGGTCTCAGAAGAAATTGCTGCTATCCCGATCGCTCAGTTGGAGCCGCAGATGAAACGGCGATTTGGATCGATGCGATCCAGCAAACAACAGGGACTGAAACGGGTGTGAAATCGGTTCCTATTTGTTCAACTGGTAATCACAAAACCTAATTTACAGTCATGCTTGCTGCTCTTGCAGACGGTACGAAATTGAAACCTTTTATAGTTTTCAAAGGAAAGCGATTTCCATCTGATCTACAAAATTTGAAAGGTCGAGCCATCGTCAAATTTACCGAAAATGGATGGATGAATGAGGCCTCAACGATGCAATGGATTGAAGAAGTTTGGGGACATTTCGCATTCGGACGTCGTCTCCTTGTTTGGGACTCATTTCGATGCCATCACACAAAAGTGGTGAAGAAGAAATTAAACAAATTCAATACCGACTCAGCCATGATTCCAGGAGGATGCACAGGTTTGCTCCAGTCTCATGACGTAAGTTGGAACAAGCCATTTAAAGCAGCTTATTCTCAATGCTATGAAGATTGGATGTCATCAACGGGTTCATTAGTACAAAATCGAACGGAAGCTGGTAATCTTCGACCACCAACAAAACTGCTGATGTGCCACTGATTCATCCAGGCATGGAACAGTATTTCAACTGATATCATCAAAAAATCCTTTCAAGTGTGTGGATTGAGTGGATCAGACGACAGTAATATCCTTGCTGTAAAGCAACTTGACATTTTGTCGAAGCTTCAAGAGAGACGTGTGAAAAGCCTTCCAATTGACATTGAACAAGAGGTCGAAACTTCAAGTGACTCTTCAATTACCAGCCTTTCTGGCAACGATGGTAGTGACACTGTGTGAGTAATATTTTGCTATAACTCTTAATTTTGTGTTAACGGTTTTGATGTAATATAGTTATGTATAAAATATATCTACAGACGGAAGATCGGTAATTTTAATTGATATTAATTGCCATTAATAAAAGCTTTTAATTTGTCATTGTATGAAATATTACAATGTCATAGAATCCCCCTCTCTAATAAACGCCCCTCTTTAATCAAGTCCCCCATGAATCATTTAATAATAACAGACGCCACCGGGCTTATAATAGAGAGAATACGGTATTTTACAAAATTTGAATGCATCCCAATATGAACTATTAGCTCTATTTAGATTAAACGTGAAAAAATCGAGTGATATCGACAGTTAAGGACAGTTCTAGGATCTCACGGTTGTATTGCTCAGTTTTATATGAATTATGATATCCAAGAAACCTCTTCTTAATCGAATCATTTAATCCATCGACTTAATTTACGATTCTACATGTAGATGAAAAGCAAAAGGTGCAGCCTATTATGATATTCGCATAATGTCGACACATTCTAGGGAGATATCGCCAGTCTCATAGAGAAGTGTTGGAAAATGCCAAGCAAATAAGCTACCGATGTTATATAGGCCTATCATTTGAAACGAAATTTTGCATGTCTGTTGTATCTTTAATCGTCTGAAAAGGCGAAACTTCATCACTTTCCGGTACATACCAATGAAAAATATGCAGAAATCGCTTTCTTGTTTGACGATGATGGATTCGCCTGTCTAGGCTGTTTTCAATTATGAAATTTCGCCTTTTCAGACAATCAAGGAGGCAACAAATAATATCTGTAGTTTATTACACCCGGCGCTTTTGACGCTTCTTTTTTGGGACTGTCCATATTACATGATAGAGTGTCGATACTATATGAATATCATTATAGACTGCACACTTTACTTTTTACTTAAGGTAATAAATTGAATCGATAGATTAATTGGTTTGAGTTAGAAGGGATTATTTAGATATCATAGTTCACATCAAGCCACCATGGCCCTAAACCATTTAACTGTTGATAATACCCGATCTTACCCACTGATGTTTCAGCTGAGGATGCAACTGAATATTTGATTGTTCAATTTCTCGCAATTCAACTGTAGACGATAGCATTTATAATTCCGAAATTTTGAAAAATTTCATGTGATGACAATCCAGTGGGTTTTGATGGATGCAGTTCTGTACTCAGAAGTTGGTCTCATTCTTCTCCTAATTCTTCCATATATTTCATCGGTTGAGTAAGTTTCCTTTATAGTCAGCAAGATTTCCGGTCACATTCACTACGGAAACTAATCTACGAGTACTGGCATTGAATCTGCGTGACTATCGCGTTTAAAGTAGTTCATTAATCAGTTCACTTGAATTGGTACACGTAAACATATAAATAAGCTGCTGATGCTTTCGTCAGGCACCGCACTATTGAGCTGTATTACTCTGTTATGAGTGATTAGCAATGCTGTTCACCGTTTATGGGAAAACTTGAGTTTTGTGCAATACACGTATGAAATTTGCCGGTAGCTGGAATCGGGTACAAAGCAGATTTTTATCATTCGTGTGAGCACTCTTCACACATTGGTGCGGCCAGTTAATGTAGTGCAACTGAGTTGTGGATGGGTTCGTGATTGCACATCAAAATAAAGGACTAAAAAGTGATCATTAAAAAGTGGAACAGTTATTGCTGCATTAAAAAGCAGTAGCAACCAATACTTATCAGTTGCTTAACCCCGGAAAAGCCGGTATAAGAAATAATGGTAGAAAATCATTGATACTTTCCAAAACTGTTTATTTACTCACTCTGTGACTCAATGACCTGATATTTTGAAATTTGAAAACATCTAGGTGACACCAGTGACCCATTTGACCTTCGTGGTAATGAAACCCCGAAAATTTCGATAAAAGAAAAATGCATTGATGCGCTTCGAAATAGCTCATTTATACATTGCGACTTCAGTAAAATGATATTTCGGGAATAAAATGACAGAAGACTTGCTGTTCTACAATGCTTGCACCACTTGCGGTTGATTTAGCATTCCGAAAATACATGTACTACTCAAACATCTTATATCACCATCAATGCGGTTTAGCAGTGGTGAAAACAGAAGCAGTCACGTCCTTTCATGAAGCAACTGAATGTGTCACGATGCACATTAAATTATCATTTAATCCATCACTTGGTCACAAGACATTGGGCAGTTTGAATCCAAAAGCTGTGATGCTGTAGGCCTACTTGAAATGTGAGTGTCAATCTGATCTGTACTTCTTAATAGCAGTTAGTACTAAGTTGCTATAGCATCGAAAAGTCACAAACACAAGGAAATTACATTTTTATAACTCAAATAAGCAATTTTGTCTTCTATGATGAAAATCATTTTTTCTGACACCGTCGCCCAACCCATCAATATTTAAGAACCTCTCTGGAAGTAAGGATTAGGTGTACAAAGTTCTCCTTTAGTACATACATAGGTACTTAAGAAAATTGTCAGTCTACCGGTACTTGCCAAGTCTGGTTTTACGAAGTGGCATGTAACACAAAAATAACCACCTTTCCTCAAAGGCACATTGGAAAGAGAACCAAAATTTGATGCACAAGTTTTTCTTCGTGACTTTAATGAAATGAATCGAAACTTCATTCAATATTTTCTGATATCATATTGACTACCAGATCGCTGGCAAGGGTTAGGTACAAAAAACTCAAAAAATTCATCGCCTTTGGTGGAGATTTCTGCCCTTGAGCATCATCATTTTCATGGGTCACCAGTGACCCATTGGCCTTCCCGGGTTTATCCGTTCATATTGATCAATACTATAGGAATAACACGACTAATTACGTTAGTAAGCCATCGAAGAACAAGCGGCGAGAAGAAAGGTTGTGAAACATTGGTAGTGGATGACACTCAACATAAGTTTTAAGTCATTATTATCGGAAAATCTAGGTTTCTTTGGTTCTCCGAAACTTCAATCCACGATTTCAAGTTACGACAGATGTTCAGTGTAAGACTTTATTGGACACAACGTTGCCAATCCTAAAAGTCGATGTTACCAACGTATAAGCTGTGGACTTGGTGCCTTGAAACTGTTTTCGTCCTACGATTCCAGACCGTTCACATTTGGCAACTGTAATTTGCCAATTGCAAGATTTAAAAATTACATATAATTAGGATATGTTAATGTAAATAGTGACACATTTGTCCACGTAAAAGTACTCGGCTTATTTTAAAATAGATGAAAGGATTTCATACCGGCGCAGTTGCCTTGTGGTGGAGTGTTCGCTGTGCGTCCGAAGACCTGGGTTCAAACCTTGGTCGGGTCAAACCTAAGACTTTTGAGATAGAGAAGCTCCACATTTTTGCTAAGCAATCAGCTTAAAAGAATGTGGATGGGATGAATAAAAACTCGTCCACATTGGAGAATTGAATCGGCCTTATGTACTTCCAAGTGTAAGCAAGGAATTGTTTTATTTACAGATATATTTATAGATTGTATAGAGAGATATAGATATGTAGATAACTAAAGATATATGAAGAGAATATTTATTATAGATTTTTTTTATATAAATATTTTTTATAAATATTTTTATTTTATAAATGGATGCAGGTATGTGAGGATAGCTATGCTCATAGCAACGTATCGCACATTTGTTACTAGAAATCTCGTAGTACATGGAGCTGGATGCTTGAACTGAATGACCAATGTCTGTAGCTTACGTTTACTGTAATTCTTGGCTTGTCGAAATCTTTTCAGCGACATGTTGCATTACTAGCATACTCGAAAAATATGTATAAATTCTAACCTGAAGATCGAGCTTTCGGGTTCTTGAAAAAAAATTTATGTTCTACCCAATATATCTTGATGCGTCCACATTCTACATCACCTACAATTCACTACTTACTATTGCACCTCACCTATACAGGTAGGCTACTATACATGTAGCGGTGTTTCCTCATTTTGATTGCTGCTTCTTGCGTCACAGAGAAAAAGTGTGCAACGTTTGTATTTGAATAATAAATTCGCTGTCTCATTATTTTGTCTACTATTGAAATGATTGAATTCATTTCTATCATTAATGTCAGTCAATCTGTTTTCTAGGTGGCAAAGAGTTTTTCGCTCTGAAGTAGCCAAGACGCTTTCAGATCGAGCTGGCGTTTACTACAATACTATCCTCCTTATTCTTGGATTGTTATTCCTCAGTAAGTTGAATCATTGCCATATCGAGTTATCCAGCATGCATACAGGCGCATCGGTATATTGTCATATAAGCATATAATGTGCTCACTGATCAAGTACGTTAACAAAAGCCCATCATTGTTTCCTTGTATTTATCATGGACCATCTCCAGTTCAAACCGTCAACTAGCAAGTTTATACACAAGAATTGACATGAAATTAGAAATTCATGGCAGTCAACAGGAGAGCTATACTGACTTTCCTCTGACGTGAAGGCACGAGTCATTGGCTTTATAACAGGGAGTAGAACGGTTCCGCGGATCGGCAGATTAGGTGATAGAAATGGCCATTCTCGTATTTCGTGCAAATGCGTAGTAAAAAATATAGGGATAGGGGTAGCCGAAAATCATTAGATGTCAATAAAAAACTTTCTATTTTGTAGGTATATGCTCGTAATTCATATAGTGTATAGCTTGTGTCATGTAAGAATGAATTCGTTAAGTCTCACTTTTCATTTTCAGAAAAGTTTCAGATCACTTTTCTCTATTATTTGGATTTTTCCGACTGTAAGTTGCTTTAGGCAACTATCAAACGTTTCAACAGCAAAATATGTAAAATTCCGAAAAATGTCAAATTGTGAAAAAAATCGGAACATAGGGTAGAAACTGTATAAACATGTTGATGAACAGCTTCTCTTCTAATTACCTGAAGCAAGGTTCAGTAGCAAAGTGACAGATTAAAGTCTCAACAACAGAAATCACAACGCAAGACTAAGGAATTCAAATTCATTATGCTTGTTTTGCTTCTTTCATTATCCTATTTATTCTATCACAATTGTGGCACTTGACACAGATAATTGATTTTTTGTGAAACTTTACAGATGCAGGGCATGAAGTCAGGAAAAAGTTGACAAGTGATGGTCATGTTCACAGTGTAAATGATGACAACATGGCAAGCATACTACTTCTCCGTGCTCAACGGAATCAATGTATCAGTGGCTTTGCATTGTTACTCGTCTTGTAAGTCTATGGGAAAAAGCATAATTAAATATTTGCTTTCCTTGCATTCTGGCTGCGATCTCATTTTTAGTCCGTGCTTGCATGAACAATGAGTTTCAATTTTATATTCAGCTTGCTTGCCCTTCATATCAACTTCCAAGCGGGAGCAGTTAATCGATTCCGCACGATTGATCGTGCGACAGAATCAATCGCGCGATTCTTGAAAGACTAGGAATCGCGCGAATCCTTGACTTCCCATTGAGAATAAGACTTCTCAAAGAAATTTGCTTGATGAGGTAAAAATGATGCTTCTATTCATTCAGCGTTTGGGAGAATTGCAATGCGCCGATGATCGTGCATGAAATAATGTATAGCTAGACAGAATTGTCGTGTAACGCGATTTTTCAGTCACATGCAACAGCTAATCTCCATGGGAGTTCCCCCACATTGCAGGAATGAATTATTTTATACAATGACATTAAACACATACGTATAGGGCAGGTACGTGATTTATGCCAATCATACAAGCTATCAAGAACTATGATGCTGCTGTATATCCCTCATTGTAATCATATAAAACATTGATAGCAATGTGCATTGATGCCTGATTTGCATTTAACATGCACACTATGAACATAGCCCGGTAACAATTGCACTCTCATCTAGATCAAGGGTTCAACAAACTTTTAGTTAACCCGTACCGCTAAATCCAGCAAATTTTGTGCGTGCACCACCAAAAATATTCTTCGCTTCAAAACAGATTACACTTGCTGTAAGAATAGTAGAACAAGTTTACCTTGTAAAATTAGGTTTACATCAACTAACAGTTTTAACCGGCGAGCAGAAAGGCAGCCACTTCATACAATGAAAATCGTTGTAAACATATGATTACGGCAAATAGTTTTGTAAACAGTTATAAACACGAAAGATGTAGTGTAAGGTTACAAGTATGATTATCATGTAGCAATATTAATGTGAAGGATGTGCTTGCTTGCTTTTGGTGAGAGAGGGTATCTGTGGTTGTCTGTCAGATAATTGCAGACGGAGATCAGGCTCCAAGTTCATTCTGGCCCTGTATTTGGTTTTCATTGCAACCATATTAGAAAATGCTAATTCACACAAGTACGTTGAAACGAATGGGCACAATTATTTATTAGCCTGGTCAGCTAAATACTGGTTTTCTAAGTTGATGGAACAGTGGGGTGAATGCCAAAATTCAGGGAGAAGCCCATTGACATTCGAGTAGCAGACCGCCATCACTGACCATGTCAATCAATGTATCACGATCCACAGTTGATAAATTCCATATTGCAATGTTTACCTGAAAGGATCACGAATCCAGGGCAAATCATTTTTTTGCTGAAAAACATCGGGAGGTATCGCCTGATACTATCCCTCAATGTTTGGCAATGACTCTTTATGTCTTTCAGAAGAATGTCCGAAGGGCGATGATCAGTTTCGGAGAGAAACTCCTCCAAAGCTGGGAGGCCTGCAATTTGGTTCTTCCACACTTTTCAATGTGTTTTGAGTCACCCTGCGTGCTGTCCGATGTTGCCATGAAAACCGTTGCGCTAATCCACATGTCTATGAAGCAAAGGCTTGTTGAGAAGCATATGATAAATGAGAAACACTTATCTACATCATATGCTTGCCACGTACCACACCTTGAAAACTCTGATCTAGACTACATACAGGGTGTCCGTAAAGTCGCTTGACTTTTTAATTGAATATCTACATGAGTAAACAATGAACATTTACGTCAGAAACCCTGTTATATTACGCAACATGAAGGGGAATTTACGAATCTAACAAAAAGAAATGAATATTCGATTATTTAACTGCTTAAATTTTACATTCTGCATGCAGTCATTTTTGTAATGAATATTATATGTGCAATTATAGTTCTTAAGCTTTGGTGAATTTATTTCAGTTTCAGTAAATGTTAAAGTCAATTAGCTGTGCTGTTAATTATGTCAATTGACCTTACCTAGGGCCATAGCTCAAAATTTTCCTCTATTCAATTCTATGAAACTTTCATCACCAGCCATGACGACATGCTTAGTCATTGATTGATTCATGTCTTATCATCTTCAATTGAGAACGTCAAATTAATCAGCTTTCATGGTATAGAATTGCCATCTATAACGTGATGTTTTCGCTAACCAATGACAAAGACGCGTGTGTCAACCAATAGTTTAAGTCTGTATCATGGTGTTTCCCCATGCTATGTTCGAAATCTCAATGTGAAGTGGTACGATCGCTGCCTATCTTATTAACAATGGATCTTCAGACTCGGATAGAGATAGTTCAGTGCTTCTATGCATGCAATAGAAGTGCTACAGCTGCCCTTCGAATGTTTAAGACTCAAAGACGCATTCACAAAGATCCTTTTACAACAACATCGATTGCAAATATCATCAGAAAGTTTGAAGAAACTGGCAGCGTTCATGATGAACCTCGGAGTGGCCGTCCTACAATGGATGACATGACAATCGCAACTGTGAATCGCGTCGTCGAGGAGACTAGTTCAAAATCAAAGCTAGGAGTCACGTCAGTTCGCAAAGTGGCGGAAGAGGTTGGTATCATTTCAAAGACTAGTGTCCATAAAATCCTTCGGCATGAACTAAAACTTTACCCGTACAAATTGCAAATCGTGCAAGCACTTGAGCCGGCCGACAAGCGAAAGCGCTGTGAGTTAGCGAGTTGGCTTCTCGACAATCAGAATGTAATCGATGACATTGTCTGGTCTGACGAGGCGTATCTTTCACTCAATGGGATCGTCAACACGCACAATTGCCGTATCTGGTCAGATGTCAAGCCATCAACATGCATCTCAAAATCCCTTCATTCGGCTTCATCGATATTATTCGGCGATTGACTGCAGTGATTGATTGCGATGGCAATCATTTCGAACACTTGATTTGAACATTTTAATCATCAAATATTGGCTTCTTACTGTTAGATTCGTGAATTCACCTTTATGTTGCGCAATATAACATGAGTAGTAAGGAAGTGACAAACACCAGATAGCGCAAGATGGCCGCCATCGCTGACGTCCCCCCCCCCTGGAACGGCAGAGTGTCGTGGTCGGCCGCCGTGGTGCTTCGGGTCTGAGTCCCCCCCCTCTGGAACGGCAGAGGTTGTAGTCTGTCGTGGTGTGCCGACCAGCTGGGTTCACAAACTGTTCGCTGACGTCCCCCCCCTCTGGAACGATAGAGTGTCGTGGTGGACTTGGGCGACCGCCAGGATTAGTCTTGAGGCTATAGTGTGTGATGTTTTTGGTGCAATCTGCTGAATGTTGGGTTGTAAAATGGGTTGTTTCGAGTGGAAGGAGTGGTCGGATGAGAAAACGGAGGTCGGATTCGTATTCAGCGTGAAATTCTGCATCGGTAGGGTGAGTTTCAAGGCAATCGGTGAGAAAAAAGTTTCAACATTTTTCGAAAAACGACAGAGTTAGAATTTGGGACGTTTTGGTGTGTAGCGTCAAAACGAAGCATCGGATGAGAAAACGGAGGTCAGATTCGGATTCAGCGTGAAATTCTGCATCGCTATGGTGAGTTTCAAGTCAATCGGAGAGAAAAAATTTTCGGCTGACTCCCCCCCCTCTGGACAGCTTGCTTCGATTTTGGCTTCCAGTGGACGGATTTTGTCGTGCGATAGCTCGTTTGAAAGCTAAGAGTGAGACAAATTTAGTGAAAGAATCGGCTTGTTCCTATCTGTCTTCGTTCAAAAGTTAGAGCGGTTACAAGATTTTAGGTCGGAGCTCGCTTACCTGAAAAAATCCTAAGTGTCAGAGTGACTTTGTATGGGTAAAATTTTGAAAATTTTCTAAAGTGTGGAATTTCGACCTGGGACCGTCACCAAAACATTTTTCATCAAATTTCACTGACCTCCCCCCCCTCTGGACAGCTTGCTTCGATTTTGGCTTCCAGTGGACGGATTTTGTCGTGCGATAGCTCGTTTGAAAGCTAAGAGTGAGTCAAATTCAGTGAAAGAATCGGCTTGTTCCTATCTGTCTTCGTTTAGATGTGAGACGCCATTTAAGATTTTGGGACATTGGCGAAAAATGACAGAGTTAGAATTTGGGACGTTTTGGGCTGTAGCTTCAAAACGAAGCATCGGATGGGAAAACGGAGGCCAGATTTGGAATCAGCTTGATGTTATTGTCCAATGAGGATCATCATTCAATGAGAATCAAGCATTTCTTTATAAATAGCTAGCCTTCCACAGTGAGAATCATTCCATCGTTGAATCACACGAGTGACGGACGCACATTTTCTCTCTCTCTCTCTAGTTCCCTGTTCTATTATCCAACTAAAATGGTAAGTCGCTACTTCCCTCCCTCTCCTCCCTTGAACGTAAACTTAATACAATCTTTTTTCATTTTCAGGCATCTACTCCATCTGCTGCACTAGTAGGACAAAATGGCGGTCAAACGTTACAAGGTTCGCTACGGTCAGATCATCTACAACTGAGGCCAGTGGAAGAAACAACCAAGGTACATAATCCTACACCGCTACAGCGTAAATTTAAACAAGTCTTGCGTTATGGCGATCATAGCGTAGTACTCCAAACGGGAATGCTCCCTTCCACGGATGTCAAGATAATGCGCAATCAGTATGGGGACTACATACTGATCCCCGTGAGTCCGTACATTCGCCACCAACTTGATGCTATTGAGGAGTACGTGACATTAAATATGGACATTCCTACTCCTCTTGCTCAAGAGTGGAAGGCTAGAGATGACAAGGATACTCCCTATAGAAAGATTTGGGATGGTAATCACATTTGCCTACCGGTATCACATTGGTGTACTTACTATAAGAAGGAGGGAGATCATTCAATACCCATCAGATGTGATGAGCTCGGAGAAGGTACTTGGGATATCCTTTTCAAAGTGAATGGACTATATTATGGTCGACACAAGGATAATAAAATAGCCTCTCTCTCCATGCATATGGAATCCATCCTATATATTCCAAAACCAGCCAACGTGGACGACATAATTGATCAAATCCTTAACAGCAGTGGTACGAAGCGCAAGTCGGAGAAGAATGCTACATCAAAACGCAAATCAAAGAAGGAGAATTGCTAGTCCTTTCCTAACTCTACCCTATGACAATTCGCTTATGTGCTTTGAGTGTCGTAGACGTGGTGTTATTAGATACATTTTACTTCTTCGTTGCCATCATATCATTTGTGTATTTTGTCGTGAAAAGCATCGATGTAATTCTTCATTTTGTAATATGTTATAGAACGCTTCCTTAGATGTGTAATTTCCGTTTTAGGCTTCTATCATCATTTTTATGGATTGTGAGGGTGAACCTGTACAGGAGCTCAGTGCTATTGCTATGAACAATTGGACATATCAGATTGTTAGTGTCTATCATCAACATGCCAACTGCGATCCCAATGTTGATCAATGGGCGAGAAAACACATTCATGGACTTAATCTGAAATATTTGCAAGACTATGGCTTTTCTTGTGAGAGTGCTCTTCTTATTGACTTTAAACGATGGTTAGCTGCTTTCAATGTTATACGCATCTTTTGTAATAATCCTGGTAAGGAGAGGAAAGTATTTCCCAATCTAATCATTGATGATATTTTGCTCCCGCCTTGGGATAGTAGAGTGAATCAACATTATCATGAAGTCACGAAACGTTTTAAGGATTTGTGTGTTCCTATTTTGTCTGTTCGTTGTAGTAGCTACGTTCATAACCAATGCTTCTTTCCTCCTTACCTCAACACTGCCAAAGTCCTGTATGGTTATCATTGCTCGCTGTATGATAGTTACCAGCTGTATCTATTTTATCTCTTTCAAACCATTGATTTATAATGCATGCTTGTTACCGTTATTCAATAAATGTTACTATGAGAAGAGTTGTTGTTTTCATGCAATGGATGGGTTAGATAAAGGGCGATCATGTCTTTCTCAAACGACTGCGGAACATTACGTTTTCATAGGCAAAGTTTAAAAGGAGCTGTTCAAGATTATGTGATAAAATTTCATAAAGATGAGACCGACATCGAAGCAGTGGTTGATGATGCTAGCACTCTATTTCTAGAGTTAATGAATACATTCTCTGATAGCATTATCATGGCGCGATTAGTTGCGAAAATTAAGTTTAGTCATTTTGGAAAGGAAGAGGTGGAAAGTCGCTCTTTCCATTTTGCTTCTTATTCAATGGAAGTGGTAGATCACCCCCAAGAATTTTTTAAAAGACATATGATAAAAATTGCCGAACGTCTTAACGCATTTAACCATCATGGTAATTTTAATCTAGTGATTGAAGCGATTTCAGATATTCACATTCAACTTTCCATAAAGAAAAATTGAAAATGCAGTGGTACTTGATTGTAGCACAACTGGTTTTCGAGCTATGTCTGCTCACTCTCGAAGTATATTCCTTCTGTACATGCGTCTATTATTTAGAAAAGGCTAGCAAATTCATATCTTCAAAAAGACTTGCTATAGACATCAGTAACGGTGAAACTATGTGTTGCGATGTATGTAAGCGAAAGGATGGAAATGAAAAGCGCATCTTCAAGAGATGTAAGCATGCTTTTTGTCAACGCTGTTTCATACGTAATTGCATTCAACTTTGCCAATGTAACCACTGTGATATTGCTCATTTCGAGTGTCACTTATGTCGCAATAGTTAGTACCTATGCAAATGTGGTAAAGATAGGTTTTAGCAAAGACTAACACGGAAAATGGCGAAACGTAAAATGACGAAACGTAAAAGTCAAAAGTTTTCTTCAGCCATTCAAGCTCTCCGACGAATGAAAGCAAATCAGCGATACAATGCTATACGACATGCTAACGATAAATTCATTTATGAAATTATTTCTCATGTGAGGAAGTTGAGGACGAAGAAATTAGCGCCAAAACAACGAAAGTTACTTAAGCGATATGCTACGAAATTGCGTTTCATCTCCAATCCTAAAGTCGCCCTTCAAAGAAAGAGGAAAACTCTAACACAAAAGGGCGGTTTCCTTTCAGCAATACTTCCAATGATAGCTCCTGCCGTGGGCAACCTATTGGGTAATATCTTTGGCTCTAAGCGTTAATTATGCAAATGTTGAATCTCAAAGTAATAAAATGGATTTCAGACTTCAATGTGATAAAGTTCTGACTGTATCAGGTCCATCTCATGCAGGTAAAACTGTTTTCACGCTGAATTTATTGGATAAAAGAAGGGAGTTGTTTAAGGAACCTATCAATCGAGTGATTTGGTGTTATGGTATTTATCAACCGTCGCTGTTTCAGGAATTGCAAAGTCGCAACTTTATTCGACATGAAGGAATTATTCCAGTGGATAAACTTCAGTCTAATGATGTTGTTGTATTGGATGATTTATTAAAAGAAAGTAAGAATTCAAAAGATGTTACAGATATGTTCACTCGCGCAGCACACCATAAAAGGTGCTTTATCATCTATATCACACAAAATTTGTTTCCTGATGGAAAAGAAGCTCGTACACGAAACCTGAATACACACTATTATGCTATTTTCAAGAATCCGCGAGATAAAAGTCAATTTGAAATTTTAGCGCGACAAGTTGCACCCAGAGGATCAAAAGCCTTAATTGAAATTTTTCAAGCAGCTACTGAAAAACCATACGGTTACTTATTCATTGACTTTACGCAAGAGTGTCCGGAAGAATTTAGATTTCGAAGTGATATTTTGAAAACTCCCATGATTATCTACAAACTATGAGTTCTTATTCTCGCATGATTGTTATTCCTCATGATGAATATGTACAATTGACTGCCATGCAGCAAGTAAAGCAACCTCTTGCAAATCAAATGTATAGGAAAGAAATAGATTATCAGCAAAATGTTCACATCAAAGATCCACATCGTGCTGTATTATTACAATCGGAAACTGTTGAGCAATTGAAAAACTTGAAGAATAAGATGCGTGACTCTGTATCGACTGCTACACCTTTAGCATCTCGCGCACATGCCATATCTCTTTTCAACAGTATTGAACCCCATCTCAATGTAAATGATAGAGGAGAAATCATTACAGATGAAAATAAAGTGATTGATGCTTCACGTTATGAAGACTTGATTCAGTATGCGACACGTAGAAAGCGCCGTCAGGGCTATGTTCCACCTGGTTGGTCATACTTTCTTAAACTATTGAAAAAGCATAATGTGCCAAAATTTGCTTTAAATAATGAGACATTGAAAGAACTTGATTCAACAGTGGCTACTACTCCAATGTTTCAGGCGATGAAAATGCCAACAAATTGGTTTAAGGCGTCACCTGCTACATCCCCTCCCACACTCACTAAGCAAACAAGAGGAAGAACTCGACGTAGATCTACATCGCCACTAAAACTGGTAAAAGGAAAACGTAAAACAGCTCCTCCTAGGAAATACATGTTCTCAGACTATTAATATGAAGCAGATGTGTTGCTTGCCATGTAATGAGCCGCCAGAGGTGAATGTCGTTGTCACTTGCACTTGCTGCGCCAGCTCTCATAATGAAACCCCTAAGCAATGTGAACACGATCGCAAAACCGCTAAAGCTAAATGCTGCAGTTGTTGTAAATGTAGAAAGGCAAGAAAACAAAAAGATGAGAAGGAGGAAAAAGAGTCAGCCGTCATCGACTGAACGTTTGAAGTCAATCTATTATGATGTAAAACATCCGGCAGGATTTGCATCTATCAAGAAATTATCAAAAGCGAGTGGTCTTCCACAATCACAAGTGAAACGATGGTTAAAGGGTCAGGCTACCTATACACTCCACAAACAAGCGAAAAAGAAGTACCGCACCCGCCATTATATTGTTCATGACCTCGATGAACAGTGGCAAGCAGATTTGTGTGATGTTGCCTCCATTTCAAAACATAACTCGGGCAATAATTTTATTTTAACCGTCATTGATATTTTCTCGCGTTATGCGTGGGCTCAACCTTTAAAAACTAAAGAAGGGAAAGGAGTAGCAAAAGCATTCCAAACAATTTTTCGAGAAGGTCGCATTCCAAAAAGAATTCAGAGTGATCAAGGAAAAGAGTTTGAAAATCAGCATGTGACAAGATTATTTGAGAGGCATGACATTGAGTTGTTTAGTGTAAAGAGCGCTTATAAAGCTGCACTCGTTGAACGTTTTAATCGCACATTAAAAAATCGTTTGTGGCGACATTTTACTGCCAACTTGACACAAAATTGGACAAAGGTTCTACAAGATACACTCCATGCCTACAATCACTCTATCCATCGTTCTATTGGACTCAGACCAGTAGATGTAAATGCTGACAATGTAGATAAAGTGCGCGAATCATTCCAACGTAAACGCACTCATGTGAAAAGTGATGTGAAAATTGGCGATAAAGTTCGTATCTCAAAAGTGAAAAGTGTTTTTGCTAAAGGGTACCTCCCGAATTGGACAGAGGAGGTATTTACAGTATCAAGGATTAATCAAAAAGACTCTCCGACCACCTACAAGTTGAAAGATTACGATAATGAAGAAATTGAGGGTAGCTTTTACCGCGATGAGATTGAGGTAGTCACTGAAAGTGAAACATATTTGGTAGAGAAAATCATTCGATGTAAAAAACGGCAAGGTGAAGAATGGTGTCTTGTTAAATGGACTGGTTATCCTTCAAGTATGAACTCTTGGATGCGTCGTGCCGACATCTTTCATCTAAGTGATCGACAGTGATTCATGCAAAGTTGTAACTAACAATGTTTAGGGTTTGAGCTATGAATCCAACTGCCTCATTTTATTCACGACCCTCCTACGTAAGTGGTGGAGGACAAATTTACATCGGTGCTCGCCGCCAACGTGGAGGTAGCATACTTGGTGCACTGAAATCTGTTGTAGCACCTCTCATATCCAATGTCGGTAGATCTTTAAAACGAAATGTTTTAAGTAATGCCGTTGGCTTTGCTGGTGATGTTGCTAGTGATCTTTCCAGAGGTAGAAGTTTTAAGAGCAGTTTGTTGAATCGTGGGAAGGAACGCGGTTTAAAAACATTGAAGCAGACCATTGCTGGTGTTACTCAAGGAAAGAAATCACCTAAACGAATGAGAAAAGGAAGGAGGAAACATCGCGGAGCTGGTAAGGTGCGATCTTCAGTCAAAAGGCATTCACGCAAACGTCGCAGAGGCTCTAATCATTCATCAGGCGCTAAACGACGACGCTGCTATAACTTCTAATCATGGAGTGTAAAACTTCCGGTTTTTGTTTGTTCGATCAACAAGCCATACAGACAGATATTCTTAGTTCAAGTATTGTAGATTATCATCCTCGAACAGCTGAGAATGCTGGCCCCATTGAATTTGTTATTCCTGGTGGTAGTGATGACTACATAGATTTGAGTTATGCGATGCTTGATTTGAGGTTTAGAATTCAGCAAGCAGATGGAACTGCTATTGACGATACACATAAAGTTGGACTGAACAATTTACCATTGACTACATTACTTCGCGATGTTTCTCTAACGATTGGAGAGCAGCAGGTGGAAGGTGGTCAAAGCGATTATCCCTATAAATCATATTTCAATCATGTATCACAGTTTCATCCAGCAGCACAAAAAAGTCATATGGAAGCCATGGGATGGTATAGAGATGAAGCAGGAAAATTTGATGTTGAAACAAACAGTGGCTTTGTAAAGCGATCTGCTATGATTAAAGATAGTAAAGTATGTCAGCTATATGGTCCGCTGAATTTAGACTTCTTTAGACAGTCAAAGTTTTTACTCTGTAATACCAGCATGCGACTCAAGCTGACATTGAATAAGCCTGAATTTGCGCTGAATGCATTTGCTAAAGTTGACAATTTTAGAATTCATGTGGAAGATATTGCACTTTACATTCGTCGAGTAGTACCGAATCCAAGTGTCATTAGAGGGCATGCTGAAGGCCTTAACCGCCAAAATGCCATTTACCCCGTTCAGCATACAAAGCTTCTCACCTTTACAATTCCGAAAGATCAAAAGAGTTTCATGAAAGATGGCCTCTTTCCATCGGAAGCACCGAAGCTCCTCATGGTGGCAATGGTTGAAAATGATGCATTTAATGGTAATATAAAGAAGAATCCTTTCAATTTTAAACACAATCAGTTAAGTGAAATTGCTTTACGTGTAAATGGTGTGAGTCATCCTGGTCCACCCTACAAACCAGATTTTGCTTCGGATCAATTTATGCGCAGTTATGTTGATTTTATGGATGTCTTTGGCTTTTACAATACGGATGACACCAACGGACTGACTATGAAAGAGTTTAAGAGTGGATATACTATTTATGCATTTGATTTGACTGCTGACAGCGATATTAGTGCACCCTATCGTCAAGCGAACGTGCCTCATAATATTCGTTTGGATTTGACGTTCAAAAGAACACTACCTGAGACGATCAATGTATTAATTTATGCAGTCTTCGATTCAAATATTGAAATTACAAAGTATCGTGACGTGATTCTTCAGTATAATCGTTAATGAGTTGGTTGACTGCTGACGATATTAAGACTAAAGTGCAGCGTAATGCAGACGAAGCGACGTTGAAAGCTTTCGATAATGTCTATTCACTCGATACCTTACCACCTGCAGTAAATCACTATCCCATGTTTATTGTGCTAAACACTCATTCACAGAATTTAGGCGGTGAGCATTGGAAAGCGATCTTTATTGGAGAAGACCGACGTGGTGAACTATTTGACTCTCTTGCTCAACCTCCAAATATACCAACAAAGCAGTGGTTGAGAAAACATACGCGTCAATATCAGCGAAATGAACGCATACTACAACATCCACTTTCATCAACGTGTGGTGCTTTTGTACTGTACTTCATCTTAAGACGTTTACATGTATCTCGATTTGCATCTGTTATTCAAAACTTTTCATGTAATCCATCCTCTAATGAAAAAATGATTTGTAAGTTCTATCATGATTTGAAATAAAAACATCATGTTGGAAAAATTGTTTTTTATTTTACAATCCGCTGGGTACGTACATACTCAATGAGATAGTCTAGGATCATATTTGCTTGTACATGAGATTTTAGTCCAGTAATGATCACTTTACTATTATGAAAGATTGCCACATGCACAGGTAACCAACAACTAATGAGAGCTGCAGGAAAAAGTTCGGGTTCATAACACAAACTGTAACTGCTGGTACGAATCTTCAAAAATGATAGACTGTCACTCAATTGAGTAGAGATCACCATATTGTCCACAGTCAGATTCGACATCACACACCTCTCCCTCTTCCATATCCGACGTAGTAGTCTTTGTAGCTCTAAGCGCATTGACTGCGCCGATGAATGAGAAAGGGCGCCGAGAATCTGTACAGTCCCATTTGGGAAGAGTTGAAGATTCCGTGAATTGTTCATCTTCACCACTAACATTTGAGGACGGCCCGGGTAATACTTGCTGTTTGGAAGCTGTTGGTGTAATGTTGTGAGATCGATTTTGGTGTAGAGTCTGAAGCGACGGAGAATGTTGACGATGGTGTAGCGATGGCACTTCATGATGAAAGAATGAGTAAATTGAGCGATGTACCTTCCTTTTATACTTTTCCCAACTACCTTGATGAAATGTGAAGTTAGTATGAAGTTGGGAATGATAGAGTTGAATTCGCCGATTGTTGACGCGCAGCCAGATGCGATTTCCAATACGTGAATGTCTTTTCATATAGAAGTATTTCAAGTCCTTCATGATATGATGTAGAGATTGAAAATGACGATAAGATAAAGCAAACTCTCTTCTCACATTTCCAGTTGAATCTTTGAAATAGACGTTTCGATCATGATCCGTTTCAATACGTTGTAGGGAATCTAATTTCCAACTCATGATGTGTGGTAGTCATGTCTGATTAAGATTTGCATAGTAGGGCGATGAACTCACGACGAATAAATGTCATGATGGAGCGATGTATGTATCTTCTATACTTCTCCCAATTGTATTTGCGAAATGAGAAACAGTTTGCGGAATGAGAATGGTAGATTTGAATTTCATTTCTGTAATGTTGAAGCCAAACTTGATCACCCAAGGAGATGAATCTTAATGTTTCAAAATATTCCAAATCCCTCATGATATCATTGAGGTTGACAAATTGTCGCCATGTTAATGTAATTCCTCTTGATGTATGACCATGAGAATTTTTGAAATGTACGTTTCCATCACGATCAACTCTGATATATTGTAGAGAGTCCAAAATCCAAGTCTTCATGATGTTATGCAAAGTTGCAGATTAGCAATATAAAAATGTCGTTTTATCATATTTTGCTTAGCAATGCGGCTACAAAGAGATTTACTAGTAATCGAGCCGCACTCTTTTCTACTCCCATTGATCATGCACAACAGCTAAATGGAAATTGGGAAGTGGGTGTCACTCAACTTGTTTATAGCAACTGTGTCTATACTTTTGATCATGAGGTGATGACTATTAATATGAGGCGTACAGCTGCTTATCAATGTGAAAAGGGGTGCCGAGTATACATTCCACAGTGGCCAAAGAAAGATCTCTTATCATGTAAAAAGTTTATATATGATTTCTTGAATAAAGCGAGTAAACATATTGTCCAATTTACTCCGCACAATGATGATTATAATTATGTACATCATGTAGTTGAGAAAGATTGGATTGTTGGTTTAAGTCCAAGTTTAAGAAATGATTTAGGTTACCTCGCTAGCGCCTTAACAAGCTATGATAATTTTAACGTTAATTACCACATAAGTGGTCATAAACAGTTAATATATCGAGAGGAAGCTTATTATGTAGATCTTATTCCAAGAAATGAGAAGACGTTGGTGAAGAAGATTGTGATTAAGCCAAGAAAGACAAACATGACTCCTGAAACATTATTGAAGAAATTTAATTATCTCCTTCGAGTTGATGGCAAACAAGTGGCAACATTGACTTATATCAAATCATCTAATCATATTGCAATAAGCAAATTAAATGATGATGATCTAGTATTAGTTTGTTCAAAAGATTTTCATCAGTTCTTACGACATCGTTCTGCAGCTGTTCATGGAAAATCTGATATGCAACATTTACCATGTGAAAGGTCAAATCAATTTGATACAGAATGGACCGTATCTTTATACAGAAAGTGTGTAGAGCCTTTAGGTGGTATCTTACATGAAACAAGAGTGTTGATGTCTCGCATTATTACTTCGGTTAAATTGGTTGTAGATTATTTAAATGAAGTGATTAATGACCAACATATTTCATTTTCTGAAAAAGAAGGTACTTTGTCTCTCACTATAAGTGGAAAAGGTATTGAACTAATTATGGATAAAACTCTAATGGACATTTTGGGTTTTGATCAAAATATCTTTAAAAGTGGTACTGTAACCAAAGCTAGCGCAGACATGTCGCTATCGCGTCGTATTAACTATTTTCAGATATATTCCAATATTGGTGAAGATGTACGTGTGGGAGATGTTGAAGCTCCATTGCTAGCAATGATACCATACCAGCCAAAAAGCTGCAGTATTTTATCTGAGCATACTTTCAAGAAAGTGCATTATACAAAGCTGAAATCAAACTACATCCCACAAATTGATATTGCCATTTATGACGATGCTGGTGCGTTGATTCCTTTTCATAAAGATGCTGTGACAAGTATCACACTCCATTTCCGAATGAAGAGTTAATGCAAACGTATGCTAATATATTTTTCCAATGTGAATAATATGGAAAGTGAAAATAAGGACTCGTTTCTAATCTACTTGCCCAGTAATGCTTCTATGAATAAATTTCCCAAAAATAAACCATCAGACTATCGAGTAGAATTAAATCGGCCACTGCATTTAGAAGGTGAATGGGAGGTTGGCGTTTCTAGTATTTGCTATGATAGCAATATTCAGAATGTGAATGATTTGGAAGAAATGATATTGACTCCTCGCACCCATGATGGAATAACGATGAATAATGCATTTCAGTTCCCATACAATTTAACATCAGATGGAAAGTGGAACTATGAATGGATTCAGATAAAATCAGATTCTTATGAGCCATTTGGGAATGAGAAAATTATTAAGGCATTCAACAGTGGTAATACTTCCATCATGAAGAATAAAAATCAGAAAGCTTATGAGTTTACTATCTATCATTGGAGTGGGAGACAGTTCCTCCGCTTTCATTCTTTTACTAAAGGTCTTACGCTGAGGTTGGATAATGAATTCTATCCACATCTTGGTTTTGGTCATGGACTACATCTAACGTCAATTGCTACTGCAAATGTTAAAAAAGTTTATTCAAATCGAATCAACAAATTTCATTATAGATTTAAAATATTTGATGAAGATGTTGTAGAATGCGAAGAACGCATCATTTTGAAAAAGCGTGGTGTTCAACCTTTATCACTTATTGAGTTAGTAAAACGATGGAATGAGACTGTGGGTAAGAAGTATGGAGAGAAAATTATGGCGGACAAAAATAAGTTGGTTATTCAGAAATATAATGACAAACTTACAGTTTATTTCTCTCCAACCTTGCGTCATTTTGTAAGACATTATACACCTATTATTGGAAGCGGTGTGGTGTATGCTTCTCATGAATATCACACTAAAGCTGATTCAGTTAATGATGAATGGTGGGTGGACATCTATGGCGATCGCATCAAGAAAATTTACCAGTCTTATGAAGAATCTAAAGTTGCTATCAATATAATGCCGCGTCTATATCATACAGTTGAAAGCTTCATTCATGTAGTAAATCCTTATATACAACAGAAGTTGAAGCATGTGATGAAAAGTAAATATGATGTAAAGACACACCACATTTCGTTTTCAATTGAAAATCAACGCGTTGTTCTGAGACTGGGTGATGACATTCAATGTCAATTGAGTAAAAATTTGAAAAAACTCTTTGGTTTTTCAATGCTACAAACAGTGTTTGCTGCTGCGCATACGATTGGTATAGAAACACCAATGACACTTGATAAACATGAACAGCACCTTTACATTCAAAGTGATTTGATTCTACCTATTTCTGTTGGTGAGAAAAAAGAATACATTTTACGCGATTTCATTCATGATAAAGACGCTTCATATGGAATAGTCGAGAAGATGTTTGAATCTATTTTCTATCATCCCGTCATCAAACAAACTATACCCTCTATTGCTATCAAAATTACCAATGGTTTACAAGAGTGCATCCACGTGAAAGATACTAAATCCCTCATAACGTTAGTGTTTCGGAAAACAAAGTGAAGTCTTTATACAACATTTATTGAAATATGTACATGAATGTGAAGCAATAGACTTTATACAACATCCACTGAAAATATATACATGAGTGTACTTCAATAAACATTGCTATATACAAAAAGTCTTTTTACTTCGTGAAGGGTGGAAATATACAGGGATAGGAAAAATGTCTTTCAGTGGAAAAGTCATCACATGGGGAATGTACAGATGTGGACACATATTCACAAGGAAAAAACAATCTCATGCGATACATAAAACAACAATGTTTATCTACAGAAATCAACATCAAAATACTAAGTTAAGGATGATTATGCTAAGACGTCTCCTGAATGTGGTAGTGTGGGTTTAATTCTTTTGGGTGGTGGTATGTTTGTGTCAGGATGTCCATGTGGAAGAGATATGTTGTGTTCTAGCCAGCACCTCTTATCCTCCCATGCTGAAAGCGCCCGTTTCCTAAAAGTATGAGTTTTGATCTCATGCGACTTAGATTTTAAGATTGTCATATTGACAAACGTTATATTTTTATTTCTATAGGCTTTCCTGAAATTTTTATGTTTCATGTTAGAGACCAATGATCTTGATATGCCTTTAGCGCGCTTAATGCTATCATCACTATCCTTTAATTTCATAGAATACATTTTAGGGCGGAGGAGAATCATTTCAGCTATCTCCTTCCCTGCTGTCTCATCCTTAAAGCAGCCAAGTTTTGCCTTATTTTTGATGGAGTATAGTGGATGATTAGCAGGATAATTTGATGTATCAAAATATCTTTCTAAAGATTTTCCTACTTCATTAAAATTTAAATCTTTTTGAGTGGTAATACCTAAAAAGAAACTATCTGTGTCACCACCCAACAAACGAACCTCTTTTACGAGAGGACACGGTTTTAGTATTTTATAGAAGAGTTGATACATTTCAAGCTTGGAGTAATCTAGAACAGCTTGACCAATATAGATGGGTTTGCACAACTCAACTTCAGATTTTATCATTTTAATACCTACAAGATCCTCATCGATTATGTCTCTATCGATGAATAGAGGTGATGAGGTCAATTTGTGATACTTTTGATCATCATTAACTAGTTTGTAGTTTACGCGCTTTCTAACATCCTCCATCGTCTTACCAAATAAACTGTTGTTCTTATATTTATAAAAATCTTTTTCAAAATTATTTTGGGCTAGTGCACGTTTCTGGCTGTTACTATCTATGTAGGGTTTGAGGAAGGCTTTCTGTCTAAATTTAATAATGCGGTGAACTCTTTTTAAAATCATGCCCATTTCTAAATAAAATTTTAAGATGCTAAAGTGGACTAGATAGTTTTCCTTATCATATTGAGTGAGTAAAAGTTTGCGGCAAGGCTTATACTTGGGTTGTCCACATGATTCTAAATCTTTATGAAATTGTTTCATAAAGTCGGAAAACATATCTTTACTCACTTCACCTGATTCGGGTGCGAGTGGAAAATCTACGGTTTTATGTTTAATATTATTTGGATAGATTAGATCTATCTCAAAATAATATCCCCAATCACCTTCATCTGGAATTGCTAGTATGTTGGAAGGGTTGGAGAAATGTTGAATTTCACTATCATCTAACCAGCTAAACTCAGAGTGAGGTAGCGGTTTGGATAATGAACTACCATACAAATTATTTTGGTCATAATACTTCAGATGAGTCTGGTCATTGCCTACTATTTTTGATTTTAACCTATGTTTATTTACAAATGTGAGACCACCGCGAATTCCTCGCTCAAATAAATTATACATCTCTGGATCTTGTAAGAGATGAATGGTCTCACCAGTCATTTTAAAAGCAGACTTAAATGACATGGCTGGCAGACTGACAAAGTGGACGGGATCTAACTTATCTTCTTCTAATGCCACTCGTCGAAACTCCTGAAATACATCAGCCAGCAAAAATACATCTAACTTAAGGTAGGCAATCATATATTCACCAAATGTATGGCAGTCAAATTTTATCCATGCATCTTGTGCATGATCATAATCTTCGGTCTTACATTCTGCGCCGGTCAAATCATTTTTAAATTTATCTATGGGCGGAAGAGAAGTCTCGCCGAGTTTACTAATTGCATCAAAATATGCATATGGAAAGACTCCTTTCCGTGTGATGACTTCATCGGTTAGATTTGGATATTGTTTCTTAAGATTTTGTGTTAGTGGAAGAGACTTTAGATTTTGCACGAGAGAGGCCAGTGATGCAGTCATAAATTGGTAGGAATCTAAAAATTTTATATCAAAATAGACCGTCTTATTTTCTTTAGTTTTATCGACAGGCACTTTTGCTGTCATGGCCATAAACTTCTCTCTCGTTTGTGCTATTACATCAAGCTTCCACTCTTTCATTTGACCTAAACCTCCTTTTATTATCATATGGCTGTCGTAGCCCTTGAAATTATGGAAAATGACGGGTAATGTACGCCGCTTCATCCTCAGCGAAAAATTACATTTTGAACAGAGTGCGTTTCTAAATTTACCAGTGATGTGATCATGGTCGCGCACTTTCTTAATCTTATCATCGTCAAATGTTTTCCTACATTTGGGGCAAACGTTGCAACTATCAAATTTTGCTTGATCATCTGCTGTCATATGCAATGATCTGCGATAGAGTTCACCATCATACTTTTGTTGAAATTTTACAGCCTGTTCGAGGAATTGTAGGAATTGGTAAATACAATCCTCACCTTGCCAGACGCGCATTTTATTTTGCCTACTCCTAAAGTGATCATGCCATACTTCATAGCAGGAAATGGCTGCTGGTCGATGGATGTTATCATCGATATAGCATTCGATGTCAGCATAGATGACACGAAGAGGACTTAGTTCATCGCCATTCTCTCTATATGAAAACTCCTTATCTTTGGGCATGCGTTCCATTTGCAGTTTACCTCGCTTACACCACTCATAATGAGTTTCAAATTTAGTTTTCCTCCTAAAGTGGCGAATACATCTGTCGCAGTAATATAACTCTCTACTAGAGTTTTCTAAGTGGTGGTATAAGCGAGAGATTTTGGGAATACCGCAGTAGTGCCATTCCTCACTATCATCCTGTTTTACTAATAACAGGTTTACTGTACGTTCATAACAACTCGAACGCGAGTTGTAGCGCACACCCTTCAATCCTTTTTCCCAAACATGGAGAACTATTTTAATGTTGTTCAATTTTTCAAATTTTTCTATATCTTTAATTTTCATATCGTCACTATTACAGTCATCGAAGTTTAATTCATTCTCCCACTGCCTATAGCTATATGTGCGATTTCGATTCGCATTGATGTCATTATAGTGGAGAATGGAGAGGACAGCATATTTAAAACATTGCGATTCGCAATCGACATTGATGACTGCTGTTTTGTTTTTTAAATTTTTTGGAAGTTTAAAGGAGCCTCGACCACTATGATTTCCTAATAAACTGATTTTAAATAAGGCGGACTCAATGCCGTCAAAAATGAGACCGCTATCGCGCTCGTTAAATTTATCAATATTTAATTTTAATCCTTGGATGTGAAAATTTATCCAAGACTCATAGTCTACAACCTCGGTTGCAGGAGAGGAGGGTATGTGAAACTCTAACCTCTCTATTATTTGTCCAGTATGGTGGTCGATTTTTACATATTTTATTTTAAGATAGATGAGCGCCTTCATCCTAAAATTGTCTAAATTGTTGAAGAGCGCTTCTATCAATGATGAATTTTGATGAAACCATTCCTCAAAGTTAGCAATGGTTTCTGAGGAGTCCATCTGGTAGTTCCTCACTAAATTATTTATGGACACCTCAGTGAGTCGGATAGAGGAGGTACCGTTGGTGTAGGTATCGTTCGTGTGTGTATGTTGAAGTCTGTGCGAAGATAGTTCAAAACGTGTCTCGAAAGACTGAGCGCACAAGTCGCAAGAAAAGGAGACGACGTTAACAGAATCATCCCCACCTTCGGAGATTGATGCCGGCTTAGGTCGACAAACACCTCGCTTGATGTGTCGGGTGAGATCCCATTTCCTCGTGAAGATGTGCCCACAGTCAGCACATTCCCACTCGTTGCCATGTCGCGACAGTTCTGAGCTGGAACTCGCATCACCTGAAAGAGAAATCATTCTATCATCTCTGTTCAAGCCTCAGTGTAGTGTTACAACCTACCTTGACTCAATAACTCTAAACTTTCCTCGAGAAGAGAGGGCGTTGGTGATGAAGTTGATGCCTGAAATTGAGGAAGATGCTATTAGTCACACGTTTGAGGGAGATGAGAGAGGAAATCTTTAACTTACCATTTTAATGAAATATGATCAGACAGAATAATAGTCAAAGAGAGAGATCGTGCGTTCGTCACTTGTATGATTCACAGATTAAATGAAATGACATGAATGTCACTTTGCTTATATACTTTCATTCTCTTCATTCATTGGATGTTCATTCTGATTGGCTGCTTGTGTATACTTAAGAATTAGAAAAATGTTAAAGTTATCATTATTCAAAGTCAGCATTTCAAAGACAACATGACAAGTCCTCCAACAACACCAAATACCGCATTGGAGTTCTCCTCTCCATGCACATCAGCAAAGGTGCTCGTTACACCAAATGCACCAAGAAAGGCGAAGGTGGAGAAGGTGTACCGACTGGACAATATACGAAAGTTATCATTATCGGAGGATGATGAAGAGGAGTTGCCCGACCTAACAGGCATACGGTGGAAATATTTACAATATGATGCCGAAGGGGTGATGGAGATGACCAGCAAGTCGCACTTGCATCAAATATGGGAGTGGTACACCCCTAACTCCCAACCGCGAACCGTGGCGGAGTGGGCGTACATTGAGAAAGTGAGGGACGCTGCAGAAGAACGTTTAAAGCAGCTCAACTGTTTTTGTGATCTATGTGAAGTCAGACTCTGGGACGATATTGACGATGAAGACCTTTTGAAATACATGCCATAATAAATGTTTATTTCGTATTATCTTTGCTTTCATACTGACTTACTTGAATGGGGCTTTAGTGAATAATTTAACCATGTATACTTTTTCATTTGGAAATAGTAGCACGCTTAGTCTAACTTGCAAATCTTATAACATTTCATATGGACGATGATGATGATGATAGATGAAATAGTGTTAAATAAAATTAAGATAGCTTACATGATTCTGGGATAGCAATCGACTGCGATCCATGTGTAAAGAGCTTGTTAGACTACGGAAGAGAGAAGTGTGTTATGTTGCGTGTGGCGCGTGAGTGTCCTCCCATTTCATTCCATTCATCAATTCGTCTCATTGATAGAGACAGGTAGAACTCATGGTTCGCATAACGTATGCAATGGAAAGTTTTAGGCAACCTTCGACAGTTGGCTAAATGTCGCCCTGACGCGAATGCATACTACGTTGAGACAGAGGCAATCACTTGCAAACATGACGCAGAGAGGTTTAACAAGATTGACCATTGCCGAATGTCCCTTGCGGTATACATAGCTACGGGTTTCACCGCCGCCCTTTACAGGAACGCCCGTCGAAAGGAAGTATTACACCGAACTTCATTTGCAACGTTCAAGTTGACTGATAGCAGATTCAACTTAATGATAGTATTCGCCAGTCCGAAGACTGCCCAGGGCAAACCGCGAGGAGGTTCTATCATGTCTTGCCCCATGGTGGCCCTTAAGAGAGCCGATGGTTCGTTCTCGGGGTGTGAATTTGACTATTGGCTGGAATAATCAATGGGTATGACGGTTAGGTTGTCATAGACCCTATACCGCCGAGGTCGTACTGGTGCATCTGGCACCTTTCGGATGCGGGTGGTATTTGGAGTCCACACCTCATCCGTCCAAACGATCCTCTTGATCTTCCCCTTCTTCTCATCCTCCTCATCCCACTCGTCGAGGATGACGAACTCGGGAATGGCGTTGTCTTCATCGGTGAAGACGGGAATGTTGTCGGTAGATGTCGCTTCCATCGTGACTTCAAATTGAATGAGAAGCGCTACAATCTTCTGGCTTATATAGGGTTTTCAACAATGAATTGCTCAACAGCGAATCAGAATGCTTCAGGGATAGCAATCGACTGCATAATGTTCAAGTTGACTGATAGCAGATTCAACTTAATGATAGTATTCGCCAGTCCGAAGACTGCCCAGGGCAAACCGCGAGGAGGTTCTATCATGTCTTGCCCCATGGTGGCCCTTAAGAGAGCCGATGGTTCATTCTCGGGATGATTGAAAAAATATGGGGTTCAAGCTTGCCGCTTCGCCTCCGGCTCGTTGACGGAAGCAGGTGGGCGCTTCTCTTTGATATCTGTAAAGAAAGAAGTTGTTAGTTATCATCTTGAACTCTAAGTTACTTGTTTTAACTTACAGATCTTCTCCGGACGTGGTTCGAACAGGAATCCTGTGATTGCCTCCTTATGGTCGAATGTAAAATGAAGGCATTCGATACCTTTTTTAGCCCTGCTGTAACACATTTCGTCTCTGCCACGTTCACAGAGGAGCGGTCTTGCGGGCACACGTCCTTTCTTATCCAGGGGAATGTGGAGGCGACTTGATCGTCGAGTACTGCTACTCATCACTTGTTGGTGCAGCTCCTGATTAGTCGCCACCACCTTCCCCAACTGCTTTCGCAGCCCTTCCACCTCCTCCCTCATCTTTCTCAACTCCTTCTCTTGACTCTCTCTCTCGATCAGGAGCTGTTCTTCTTTAGCCTTACTAGCGAGGTGCGAGAACCTCTCGCGATCGAGCTCTCCTTCTTTCTCAAAAAGACTAGCTTGAGTCTTCTTGAGCTCCTGAGTGACTCGCGAGAGGTTCTCGGAACTCGCTTTATAGAAGAAACAGTCCCTCTTCCACACCTCCAACTCATTCTTCAACTTGTCATAGTTATCGACCAGTGGTGGGCGCATAATGAAGTTGCGACATTGAGCCGCAATCCCACCACTGCTCGATAACTTAGCCGGCTGCACCTCGCTATCGAGGTCAACTTCCCTCACCGCCTCTACCTCGCTATCGAGGTAGACACTCTCGACTAGGTCAGCCTTCGTCGAGCCTTTTTCCTCCTCCTCCTCTTCCTCACTGTCGCTGCTACTAGTAGCCGACTCATCGCTAGAGGAGGAGGAGGATTTACTCGACTTCGGAGAAGACTCAATCGGGGTGGGTGAGAGAGCCTTTGCTGGCACGCTAGATGAAGGAGCCTCTGCTGACGCGATAGACTCGACAGCACACTGAGTCTCCAGAATCGGGGTGGGTGAGAGAGCCTTTGCTGGTGCACTAGATGAGGGAGGCTTTGGTGACGCGATAGCCTCGACAGCGCACTGAGTCTCCAGAGCTTTTAACTCTGAGCTGAAGAGACTTTGCTTCGCCTCCTCAGTCAGCTCTGGCTGACTGCAACTGCTATGCTTCGCATGCCACTCCGGTAACGTCTCGACAAGGCGAGATGCATTATGGCTGCTGCAAAAGTATCGAATGCCCCCTACCATTCGCTTATTTACACAAGAGTGTTTCTTGAAGGCGTCACTACGAAAAATCTTTGCACAAACGCAGAGCTTGAAAGCCGTCTTGGCATTATTGTAGTTAACCATTTTCTGAAGTGAAAAGGGGAAAACAATGATTATAATTCCGTAAACGTTTGATAGCAAACGATTGATTCCTAGTTTATAAAAACGGAAAAGAATGATTTTACACTTAGTGAGATGATAGATTTGAGTGTAGTGAGTGGCACTAGATCCCGTCGACAGCCCGAAGGCCTTGTACTGATCACTAGGGAAGTGAGAGATCTTCCCCGATACCCGCTATTTACAGCTTAAGACATCATTGTCACTGCCCCGAAGTGGTAACAGCAACGCCGAGTCAAAGGTAGTGAGCAGTAGCTGGGATCTAACCCCTCAAAGCTGCCTTAGACTTAGTTAAATTTGAAATCTGATAGTAGATTTGAACTCAGCATACTTGAAAACCCCAGAAAACCTCCAAAACTAGTGAATTTAAATTTTTCAACTTTTTAGCACTACTTATGAAATTTTATAAGTAGTCTGTCACTTAGGCCAGGTCAATAGCGACCGAACCCTTTTTGAATCAAGTCAAACGGACTTGTAGAAGCAAAGTTACAAACCTTTAAAGTTTTGGAGTCTTTTATGGCCTGGAGACGAAGGCCATCTCCTGGCTAACCTCTAAGTCTGACGGCTTAGCTGATATCATCAATGAAATTTTCTAAGTCGGTTTCTCACAGAAACTCGGGATTTGGAATGTCCGAAGCTATCATCGGAGCTCAGAGAGACGACTTACCGTTGACAATCTCTCGTCTTAATGACAAGTCTCTCTCGGTTCCCAGCTTATATAGTGTGTGGCGATCAGCTGATGACGTAATACCCATCATCCAAACACTAAAAAACCCGTCTATCGCCGGTTCTAGTGCTCCGATTGAGCTGGAAATACACCATTTCCATGTAGAATTTGACGCTGAATCCGAATCTGGCCTCCGTTTTCCCATCCGATGCTTCGTTTTGGCTCTACAGTAGGCAGCCATCGCAAAAATTCTAACTCTGTCGTTTTTCCGAAAAATGTTGAAAATTTTTCTCTCCGATTGACTTGAAACTCTCCGATTGACATGAAACTCACCATACAGATAAAGAATTTGACGCTGATTCCAAATCTGAAATCCGTTTTCCCATCCGATGCTTCGTTTTGAAGCTACAGCCCAAAACGTCCCAAATTCTAACTCTGTCGTTTTTCGCCAATGTCCCAAAATCTTAAATGGCGTCTCACATATAAACGAAGACAGATAGGAACAAGCCGATTCTTTCAGTGAATTTGTCTCACTCTTAGCTTTCAAACGAGCTATCGCACGACAAAATCCGTCCACTGGAAGCCAAGATCGAAGCAAGCTGTCCAGAGGGGGGGGGGAGGTCAGTGAAATTTGATGAAAAATGTTTTGGTGACGGTCCCAGGTCGAAATTCCACACTTTGGAAAATTTTCAAAATTTTACCCATACAAAGTCACTCTGACACTTAGGATTTTTTCAGGTAAGCGAGCTCCGACCTAAAATCTTGTAACCGCTCTAACTTTTGAACGAAGACAGATAGGAACAAGCCGATTCTTTCACTAAATTTGTCTCACTCTTAGCTTTCAAACGAGCTATCGCACGACAAAATCCGTCCACTGGAAGCCAAAATCGAAGCAAGCTGTCCAGAGGGGGGGGGACGTCAGCCGAAAATTTTTTCTCTCCGATTGACTTGAAACTCACCATAGCGATGCAGAATTTCACGCTGAATACGAATCTGACCTCCGTTTTCTCATCCGATGCTTCGTTTTGACGCTACACACCAAAACGTCCCAAATTCTAACTCTGTCGTTTTTCGAAAAATGTTGAAAATTTTTTCTCACCGATTGCCTTGAAACTCACCCTACCGATGCAGAATTTCACGCTGAATACGAATCCGACCTCCGTTTTCTCATCCGACCACTCCTTCCACTCGAAACAACCCATTTTACAACCCAACATTCAGCAGATTGCACCAAAAACATCACACACTATAGCCTCAAGACTAATCCTGGCGGTCGCCCAAGTCCACCACGACACTCTATCGTTCCAGAGGGGGGGGACGTCAGCGAACAGTTTGTGAACCCAGCTGGTCGGCACACCACGACAGACTACAACCTCTGCCGTTCCAGAGGGGGGGGACTCAGACCCGAAGCACCACGGCGGCCGACCACGACACTCTGCCGTTCCAGAGGGGGGGGACGTCAGCGATGGCGGCCATCTTGCGCTATCTGGTGTTCGCCGTTTTCTTACTACTAACATGGCTTGTGATAAAAAAGTTTATTGCTTTCTCATGCAGATATTCAATTTAAAAGTCAAGCGAATTTACGGACACATTATGCAGAATTCCTGAGTGACAGTTCCCTTGGGCATAGAATAGAAAGATGTCCTCAGACTTGAACAATTAAAGCACAAAATTTCCTTGGCAGAAGTAATCGCCGCGCTATTCTCCCAACAAGGGCTCGTCAACGCGGCTCGAAATGGCCCAAGCTACAGCTTAATTAAGGCATCTGGAATGGCTGTACACTGGGTTGCTCTGTGTTTATTTATCCTGGCTTTGCCGTGCGACTGATAATCATAAAGATTGTAGAATGCCAGTTCTAGATGTTTTAGCTAGTTTGGACCATTCCGAGCAGAACTGACGAACCCTTTAAGGGTGAAGCGAGTGTCTACGCTGCTAAGGAATTTTTGTGCTTAAATCGTTCAAGTATGAGAACATCTTTCTATTAGATTTGTTAAATATAAATGATTTGATTTAATTGACGCATAATTATCTCCATTTCAAGACTGATAGAAGAAACGGCAAATACCTACTAGTAGATTCGATAAAATATGATTGATAAAAACCAGAGGAATCAAAACTGGCAAATGAAAGTATTAATTATAGCAGGCGCATGTATCCTACTTGCAGTACTTCTATGATAGCAGAATTGCGGTAAAATTTTAAAAATAGATTATTAGGACTATTCATGCCTTGCTTGCAACGTTTTATGTGTCTTGATTTATTGTGATGCATTCTCAAACATATACAAAAAGGCTATCGTAAATTAATAGGGCAGCTATTATTTTAGACGTTGCAGACTGTGGTGTCTAATGCTCTCAATTTTAATTGGAAATTATAGAACCTTCAAAGAAAAATGATCTGGAAATTGAAAAAATGCAAGCTAGACAAATTGTGAACTTCTAATCACTGAATCCAAAAATATTCAGAATCGCACATTGTTCGATTAATCGTGCGCTGAGTCGCATGATTCGGAATCGCGCAAGAATCGAATCGTGCCCACCACTGCCTCCCATGGGTTTCCGAAACAATATTTGCCTTTTTGAAAACATTTGGATCAGTGTTGCCACTCGTGGCAATAATTATTGCCTGGCAATATATTCACAATTTGTGGCAATATGCAATAATAATCAGATAGTTCATTATAGTTGGCAATATTTTTCAGATTTGGAATGATGATATTGTGAAAAGAAATTTTTGATTTCATGGTCAGGTTTTTGAGATAATTAAATAGGTCTTTTGAAAAGAATTACGCGAGTCACTCTAATAGCGAATATAAAACCTATTATTCATAATACTTGATCGGTGGTCTGTGAATCTGTACCACATTACGAAACATCATCATGCTCGAGTCCAACATTCTCACATTCTGGCTGTTGAAACTGCTAGATATGAGAGGAAGAAAGTCGGTATATTTCACAAACTTTTTCACTACGGTTACAATAAAATTATGAGCTAAGTTCTACCAAATAGAATATGCTTATAAACACCACGGTCTATTTTTTGCACTCGTACATAGTTCATACCACCGACTTTTTCAAGGACATCCTCTTAACGAAATTAATCCTTCATCAATTGATCGCTCAGAGCGATGGCTCGCGTCTTTGAAAGATCTGGAAACTATGAATAAAATCCGATTCTTCATCTATGCTACATAGATGGCGGAACCGTTTGAAAAGTTGTTTCAACAGTGTTCGGTCATTTCAATAAATCGTTTGAGGCCTCAACTCATGAGCATGGTGAAGAATATCGCAGTACAATTCTTGAAACTAGAACACTGCGACAGTAAAACTGTTAAGAAAGTAAATATCAGTGACTTCGATAATCAACTTTCTGTTGGCGAGATCCTCATCAGTCCCACGAACAAAGAAGTTTCCGATGTACTTCGGTACAGATGCAAGAGTAGCTATGAACATTTTGACCTATCCGCCAGATAATCTCCCTCTGAAAAAGAAGGTTGTCTGAGTTTTCTTGATACAACCTTTAAGTTGAGGATTCCGTCATTTATTTTACAAATAAGCTTCCTAATGTTGTCTCTCATGATGATATCGACCATCTTCGGAAAACATCGACAGAAATACAACTTTTAAACCTATGGGAGGATAAGCCCAAATCCGAAGCAAGTCCGAAGTATCCGACGGCCTGTTCCACCCTTTTCCATGGAAATGCCGATTGTGAAAGAGACATCAGGAAGTCGCACGACATCGATGACAATGAGAAGCGTAATCGGTTGTCCGATGACATCAGAGAAAGTCTTTTACAAGTCGTTCCTTCCTGCGTTGCAGAAAAGAAACCAGCGCTTCATTCAAATTTGACAGTGATTTGATTTATCAAGGATTTAAAGCTCATGCGGAATATGCGCTTTTGTGGCAAAACAGAAAAGAGCATCAAAGAGTGAGAAAATTGCGAAATTGACTGTCTTAGAAGCTGATGAATTAAAGAAAGTGGCACAAAATGATCCACAGCGTATGGACAGTTGTCTGCGAAGAAGGAAAAGGAAGAAGTTGATGCTAGACAAACAGCAGCTGAATTGAAATTTAGGATGCTTTTTGCTGAACTGAAGCAAGTTAATATCGTGAAGGAACAATTAGTGGAGGATGCCAAGAATCGATTTCTTTCCATTGCCCAAATTTTCCAAGAAGTGACTGTTTGAAGCTCTTGTTGCGAAGTGTTAAATGTATACATTATTTTAGAAGTCTAAGTCCCAAGTTCTTATGGAAATTATCAAATTTCAAATTTGAACCACAGTGGTATATGTACATGTTCAAATGTTTTTGTAATTCAGTCCACACGAGTTCTTTTGCTGAAATTAACAACACAGTAGGCCTATTGACTTTTACGATATAAATGTTTTCATAGCTCAATCGACAAATCTTTTTGCTGAAATCAGCAGTGCACGCATTTTGTAATTCAGTCCACCCGATTTCTTTTACTGAAATTAACAGTACTGACTTTTGTGACATAAATATTTTTGTAATTCATTCCGAAAGTCTTCTTTTTGCTGAAAACTCAGTTTATTCCATGAAAACAGTATTTTTGTAATTCAATTCAGAATCAGTCTACACCAGAAGCCTGTAGCATCTGGCGATAGCCTACTGTAGCTTTTAGGGTTCTCACGTTCATGGTCAGTTTTTTGGAAGTGTTCATGCTTCCCTGTGTTTTTGTTGTTCGCACGTTCACCTGTTAATATATCCGGTAGTTCGCATATCTAATGTACAATTATATTCCTATAACTCATCACTTTTTTCTGACTGCTCATGTGCTTGTAGACGCTTTCCCCAAGAACATGTTTGGCAATATTTTTATCAACTGGCAATAATAATCTTATTAGGTGGAGTGGCAACACTAATTTGGCAAAATTCAAGTACAAAGTTGATTATTCCAACCTTGCAGATTTCAGAATTATAGCTATTCTATTAATGGCTAGTTTGCTTGCTGCAAAGTCCCTGACTTCTCCAAGCATCAGCCAATGAAAAATCATTTTTGTATGTATAGGCCTACATGCATATATAGAGTGAAATCACATAATTTCCTTGATAGAAACTGTTCATTTAATTTCACGATGGCCATTATCAAAGCACTCACACTCATCATAAAGATTTTTTCAATTTTCTCACCTAACTTGAATATGAACTACTCTGCCTTACACGAGGCCTTACTCATGTATTTTTTTTATTTAGTAGCACTTAGATGCGTGGTGCCCTCCCTCCCGTCATTCTATATGCGCTGGTTTTATCCTGTTGTTGCTGCTTATTGCCCTGACTTAAACCTATTTCAGTTTTTGTGTGTTTTTTTGGCTGGCAGGGAATATGACGTATTTCTTAATAAGGCTGAAAATGACTCGAGACATGTTCTCACCATTAAATTTGTCATCTGCCCAGCTTGGGATGGTCGATTTCACGCCGGCTGTTGACGCAATTTCACACTCACTTTATTAATTATACGCGTCTCAGTTCGCAGTTCACATTTTATTGTTTTGTGGTGAATTGTACATGAATCAAAGTGCCATTATTACAGTAGAGTTGGTTAATCGATTTATAAAGATTGAGCTTCATTGTTATCATATTTTGAAACTAATTTGCGAACATATTTTCCTTTTAATTATACTATTCGCATATATCTAGATAAAGAATCGTGATCTTTGTTTAAATGTTGTCGTTTCTAATTTCAGAGTTTTAAAACGGCTCGTAAATCTTATTTCGATACAAGCTACGTTAATGGGTACTCTAGAAACTGCTTTTAAACAAATCAAAAGCGTGAGTTAATGCATCCATAATACATTTTCATGCCAAATTGACTTCTTTTGACATTCTACTTTCCCATGGTTCCGTTAATCGCATCTGCCTCTGTTGCGGTGACTCCTCCATCTTATTTAATTGAGTTAGAGATTCACTTATCTTGTGATTGCTAGAAGTCGTCACCTGACCTATATTTTCTACCTCAAAGTGCCTCTCCCGCCTCCGTACTTAAATTCTGTTTAAGTCTCTTCTGTCTGATAGCTGTAACCCTGCTGTGACGAGAAGAAAACTTACAAGGCAGGCACTATACTTTAAGTGCTTTCTACACCATAGATTTGGAATTCCTCTATTCGTCTACATAATTTAGTCAAAATCTGGAAATGGTGCCCTACGATGAAGCTCCCTGAAGATGGTCAGCGTCGCTGGCATAAAAGCTAGCGCTATATACGAGGGGGTACATAGCCGATATCGACTAATATTAGTCTGTGTTCTCATTCGTAAACAAAGTTTCTTGTGCGAAATACAGACCCGGCTGTTCATTTCAAGCATCAGACAAATGTGTGAAGTTGAATTGCGTCCAAGGAGCGACTATCGCGCACAATGATTTCTTGCCCAGGTTGCTCTTTTCTGTCATGACTTTGCGTCTTCTGTGAAGATCTTGGGTCGACATTTGTCCTTGGCTTTGTAATGAAGACATAACATACTACAGGGTGAGTAAAAAGTAACGCCCGATTTCAGCTACCTGATTTAATATGCACTTTTATCGCATATCCCCGGTGAAATCATGAAATTTTTGAGTGCAAAGTAAGAAGGTCTACTTTAATAAAATTTATTTTCAGAAAGATGAAAAGATTGTCTACTAAAAGTGTTCAAACTGTTCTCCGTTGTGCTCGATACACAGTTCCAGTCGAGTAACAACACTTCGGCACACTTTCTCGCACATTTCAATACTAATTGTTCTCATCTGGTTGGTAATGACATCTCGAAGTTCAGGTAGTGTACGAGGCCTCCTTGAATAAACGAGATCTTTTAAAACTCCCACATGAAAAAATCCATGGGAGTTAAATCAGGTGATCTGGCTGGGAATTCAATAGGGCCTCGTCGTCCTATCCATTTTCCTGTGAAGTTGTTGTCTAACCATTCACGAACACGTGTAGCATAGTGCGCTGGGGCGCCATCCTGTTGGAAGTAAAATTGTTGATCTTGCACTAAAGGATGGAATTGTTCTTTTAACATGTCCAGGTAGTTACTTCCATTCACTGCATGGTCAAAGAAGAATGGTCCGATAATTCCTCGGGAAGATATGGCTGCCCAAACAGTTACTCCTGGCAGATTTACCTTCTGCTCAATCGTCATATAAGGATTGTCTGTCGCCCAATACACACTATTGTGCTTGTTGATATGGCCATTTAGTTTAAAAGTGGCCTCATCGGACCACCATATCCGGTCGAGAAAAGATTCGTCCTGTCGTAAAAGGGTGAGGAAACTTTCAGCATACTGAAGGCGTCTGTCTGCATCTCCGTCGTAGAGGGCGTGAACCAATCGGGGCTTGTATGGTCGGAATCCGTTCTTTCTTAGTAAGTTCACGACACTTTTTTTGACATATTCCTAACTCTAAAGATAATCTCCTAGTGGACTTCTGAGGGCTGCGTTGAAGACTTGCAAGCAGTTGATCGTGTTTTTCGTCTGAGGTGGCAGAGATGGGCCTTCCTGAACGATGCGCGTCTGCCACAGAACCAGTAAGTTCAAATTTATTGACGATGGATCTGAGGTTGCGACCTTGCACAGGAGGAATGTTAAATTCTTGACTGAGTCGTCTGCTTGCTTCGGCAGCATTTTCATTAGACAAGTAGAAAAATTTCACAGCAGCTACTCGTTGCTCTGTAGTAAGTCGCACAGCCATCATAGCAAGGCAAGGAAAAGCGACAATAAAATTTCGTTCTTAACCATATCAATTTTATAGCTGAAGAGAAAGTCTGACCGAACGCTGTTCACATTGAAGAATCGATTGGAAGACACACACGCGTGCTTGCACCTAGAGAGCCTAAAACTTGCACGCGCAAGGTCGATCTCCAATTCAACATTTGTCACTGACTCTAAAGCCAGATTACTGTGCAAAGATCGGGCATCACTTTTTACATTTACCTGATTTAACTCCCATGGATTTTTTCATGTGGGGAGTTTTAAAAGATCTCGTTTATTCAAGGAGGCCTCGTACACTACCTGAACTTCGAGATGTCATTACCAACCAGATGAGAACAATTAGTATTGAAATGTGCGAGAAAGTGTGCCGAAGTGTTGTTACTCGACTGGAACTGTGTATCGAGCACAACGGCGAACAGTTTGAACACTTTTAGTAGACAATCTTTTCATCTTTCTGAAAATAAATTTTATTAAAGTAGACCTTCTTACTTTGCACTCAAAAATTTCATGATTTCACCGGGGATATGCGATAAAAGTGCATATTAAATCAGGTAGCTGAAATCGGGCGTTACTTTTTACTCACCCTATATT